>JAKTUX010000011.1:0-260804 GCA_030556895.1 Kodamaea jinghongensis | reverse complement strand
GATAAGATCAACAAGATTTGATAACCTGCTGAAACCCATGTTTGACCGTAATAGACTTTCATTTTTTGGATGTGGATATTCCAGGCAACATATGGAGTACCTGAGACAGCATAGAAGATTGTTGTTAACATCTGTTCTTTGAATGTCCAAGGGCCAGGATTCAAATCAATTTTGTAATTCCAAATCTTCAAGGTTTTCTTAGGGAGGATTGATTGAAGAAGTAAACCAGATGGGTAGATAAGAATCTGAACCACGTCAGAACCCAAGCCAATACCAGGCATTCTCTCAGAGAAAAATTGGTTGACAAAGACACCAATGGCGGTCTAAATGAGGCCAATAATGTAGACTCTTAAAGTTTCACAAGGGATAGTTGGGTCATCGTACGGATCACAGATAGATCTAACTTCCGGGTATGGAGACCAGTAAGCCACCAAAGCAGCTTCCAATCTTACTTGCAAGGCCCAATCGGTAATATTCAAGTATGAACGATCACCGGATTCAATTTGAGAAGGAGTTTTAGAGGACACAGATACAATTTCGTCACTAACACTGTATTTTTCTTTTTCAACAGCGAATCCGGGACCGGCAAGGGATGCATTCAACTTTTGCTTGACTTGTTGATCATCAGGGAACTCATTGAGATTTGGTGGAGCGTGGTCCAACAATGCTTTCCAAAGATCTAAGTCTTGAATAGGAACGTTAACGTCATCCTCATGTTCGTCATATTGTTCCTGCAAAAGTTTGTAAGCTTCAGGAACACTTAAGGCTTCAATCTTTTCAATCATAAAAGTAGCTTGTTCTGGCAAATCGTCCGATGTAACTAAACCACTGAAGTTCAATCTATTCAAGATTAAATGCTTCTGTTCATTCGTTAACGTCACACCAATACCATCAATACTGAAGGTTTGAGACTGGATTGCACGAAGGTCAACTTCATGATCCCCAATGAAACCCCCTAGTGGTGCGCCATTTAGATTGGGGTTGCTAATTGTGTTGAGGCTGCAATATCACTGAGGCTGTTGAGGTACCAAATTTGCATCCATTTCTTGTATGCACTCCCAAAAATAATTTATGTCAAAAATTGACAGCTGAAGGACCCTTACCGCAACACAAAAAAAGCTTCGCAACAACTATCTACAATAGGAGCGAGTAAGCCATAGTTATCTCATTTGGAGCCCGCATGATAGGGTAATGCACAGCGAACCTTAGTTATCCGAAGGAGCTGGTTTGGAGAGAGCATGACAAGTAAAATGAGAATTCAGGATTGTGAGTTCGTACGACCGAACGGCTCTGATAATAAAGTTGCCGCAGAAGTCGGGTTTTGATATTTTGACTCCCGTACTATGGTTTGCACCCCCTCCTTTTATCCTGGACGGAAATTATTGTTCCTGATAGTAGGAATTTTTATGACCGTGGAGATATTCTCTCCGTCGAAGGAGCAGTAGACGAATGCTTACAAAGGGCGACAGTCGGATTAACGAGCACTAAGCACAATTTCAACACCTGGGGTGTTGAGAGATAACATCTGTAAAGAATTAATACACCACACACAGGCGGGGCTTTGGTCAGGAGAATGAAGTGTCTGATATGTGGCTTTATTCTTGACCAAGTCAGTGCTCCGAAGATGCTTGACTTTGACCATCAACCAACTCGCCGATGACAAGCTTTTTTACTTGCTGCAGCACTAATGATTATTTTTTAACTCATATCCGAGACACTTTAAGGCGCCCATTTTCTTGCATGCCATGGGTTACTAAAAGTGGAGATGATACGGAGAGATATGGGAAACCGTAAATGAATTCTATCTTGCATGGTGGCCGTCAACTATATATTTCCGGCTCACTATTAAATGACATTGTTCAAATAAGTGGCATCACGTTGTGAGCGTACATCTTTCCCCCACTAATGATGTTTTGACTTATCGGATCATTCTACAGACAATTTTGACTTTGTGAAACTTACCTGTGCCGATAAGCTCCACAAATTTGAACATAAGCACAAGATTGAGATCCATTTGGGTGTAAGGCTTAAAGTTACAAAGTAAAAGTGTGATACGAGATTCATATTGTTCGGTAAGTTTCTAACACTTGGCATACTCGATCAAACCCTTCTTGAATTCTTCCATAAAGACATCTATGGAATCGCCAACTTCAAGATAGTCATGATAGCTTAATACAATGTTCAATCCGCTCTGGGGAGTCGAAATCACAGAGACAATGGTGTCAGTAAATGCGTTGCAATCCTGGCTGAACCACAGATTTACCACGTTAGGATGCTTAAACACTCCTAAGTTGGACACACAGTAATTCTCCATGAAGTCGGTGGTGCCCACTACTAGCGGGAAGAATTTCCAGATGTTGACCAATTTGAACACAGGCTTGTCTTCAAAGATGTGAGGAGTTTGAAGAGCTTGTCTAAGTTGGGCTTGGATTCTTTTGGTCAGATCTATAACTGGCTCATTGTTGGGTTGAATGACAGTTGAATAACCACCGACACAGAGAGAGTACCTCAATTCGTCCTGGTGCTGAGGAAAGTAGCGTCTACCATTAATTGAGATTCTTATTTTGCTGGAATAGCTCCCAAACTTGGAAACGATCACTTCATCAAAGATCCTATGGCCAACCATAGTAATGTATGGAGTCAACGTTATCTTGTTTAACTTGACGAATGTCAAAATTTGGTTAAGCTTGTCTGGAGGAATGTTGAAAGTTTTGAATTTGGAGGTGTAATCCGCCTTGATCGGCTCCACATGAAATACATTTACACCGGTATACCACTTAACGAGCATTTCGTATATCAAATGGCCCAACAACATGAAAATATTAGCGATCAGGAATATGCCCGTAAGGTCGTCTAGTCCTTGTGGAGCTGTACCCAATCTATGTCCATCCTTGGCGTAATCAAATAAGATGGGCAAGAATTCTTCAGCCTCATCACTTAGAAATTTGGCAAAATCCTCCTGGAAGTACAATGCAGAATTACCGTCCCGGAAAGCATGCTCGGACAAGAAACTCAAGTACTGTATGTCGCCGAACTGGTGCACAACTACCTTGTATGTTGGCTTGAAACTGTTGACCTTAAAATTGATCTCGTTTAAAGCATGCATATCAGCAGCTGAGAATTCACGATCTAAAGTCCGATATTCAAACACATCTTCGAATCTAATGAGCTCCAAAGGTCTCTTTTCAAGGTTCTCGCCATTATAACGCTCGTCATCCTCTTCGGAGCCCTCTCTAAAGTAGCTGTAAGCAAACACAGGATATCTAAAAATTAGTCTTCTTAAGGCTTGGGATAACTGCCCTTTGGTGTACCCACGTTTTAACTGGACCGTCAATGCGAAGTTGCTGATGTACCCTTTATCAAAGGCAATCACAAACCCTTTCTCCCCAAACCATAGCTTACTTCTGTGTCTTGAGATCATCTCTTGTAATGTTAGAGGCATAGTTTTTTTTTTTTAGTGGGTCATTGGTTGTCTATGAGGAAGAACGTGTCTCAAAACGTGTGATGCTATTTCCACGCGTAACAGCAAAGTGGCTATCGAGGCTGACCGTGGTTGGTCCCACGAGAGCAATCTTTAGATATATACAATATGCAAGAGAATAGGTGAGTTCTATTGCTTGTTACAAAGCTACATCAGTACTGAACATTGGATTCTAGCCCGGAGTCAATACCAAGATTTGTCAAACGGAAGTCTGAATAATTTGTCTTTCTTGATCTCCACTGCAAGGTGCGAAGAACACATGAACAGTCCGTCTTCACATTCAAAATTCTAAACGTACGTGAAAGTGAGCCCTCCCCCTCTGTTATTAGATTCTGGTAACGCTTGAGTCCTTGAGATGACACAGTCCAGAAAATGCCACGTGCAGTCTTGGAGATAAGAGTGATCGGATATTAATAAGCTGCAGTGCTTTGCCATATGTCAACTTTGCAAAGTGAGATGCTTAAATTGAAGTCCAGCCTAATATCAAAGCACTCCTTGCGGTGATTTCCGCCAAAGATAATGTAGCGATTTCTGTAACGGAAGTCGAAGAGGACGCAGAAGAGTTCCACGACTACCACAAAGCCGTTACTGGGCAAAACTAGGTAGCGAAGGTCTATGTTGGAGGAGCATAAGTGCAAATCTTGACATTTCAAGGTTCAAGAAGAAAAGATCGCAAGCCGGACTGTTATTGCTTTACCCTCAAAGTAAACGGATACTAGATGTCAATGTTTGGATAATTGTCCCTCTGACTAGAAGGTGTGTAGATTATACCTTTCTTTCTCTTTTTTGGTTACCGTGGATGCTGATCTACTTAGGGTAAACTTCACCAGATTACTTGTGAGCCAAGAACTCTTTTTGCATTCCAAGTCATAAGCAACGTAAGAGTGTTTTAATCCAACGTTGCCAGGAGTGAGAGCAAGAAAACAGATTGGATTTCCTTCACCCCGCGCTAACGGTAACACCCGTGAAGGGAACCTTGATTTGGACCTGCCACCGAAAGTGAATGTAAGTAGTTGAAGTGTAAGACCTAGCTACAAGTGAAACCCCAGCCACTACGGACAAAGCAGTCTCCTCTGGGTATGCTTGCAAAGGCAGGTGAGGTAATAAGAAGATCTATCTGGAAAATTAGTAACAGAGTCCGACACAGAGACTTATTGTTAAGTTGAGGATTCGGAACAGAGTGCAAGCGGTTTCTTTGGAGGTCTTAATGTGGACGGCAAGTTTGTTAAAAGCAGAACATAAACAAAAAAATAGAGATTGGGGATGTTGTAGTGTAGTGAGATTGTGAAAAGTTTCCGGTCCGCTTGCAATCTTGACTTAGTCGATACCACCAAAGATAATACTGTCTACTGTAGCTTTAGGTAAGTCCAAGTACAAACTGTATGTAATCTTTCTATGTATCCTTGTTCCATCATCAAGATGGGTGTACGAAGTCTCCTACTCAATAAGAAGAATACCCAAGACACCGGTGGAACAGGTTGAGTTGCTGATGACTCCAACATATTTGATAGAAAATTCTTAACGAAAACACCAGCTTTACCCCAAGAACTTTGCGTACGTGTAATCGAAGTATTGGATAAAAAACTGAGTTTCGTTACCAATTTGAGCGCAGTCACAACCAAGGCACTTAAATGATTGTCCCGATGTTTACCCCCAAATCCGAGGACCAGGTGACCAGCAAACCGACATAAACTTTGAACTAATAAAATTCTAGCTGCTATTGATTGAAGATTTGGATTTCATCCGGGAACCCATATTTGATAAATGTATTTGATAATCCAGTCATCACCGTACTCTAATTCTCAACGCAATATGTTGATTTCTACCCTCAGGGAACATCCTTGTTGTTGGCACCTCTGAGAACATCAATATCCACTTACAGAAACTCCTCAGAAAAAAAGGAAACTACTACAAAGCAACTGATGTTTAATGTCTTTCATACCTTAGCCAACTCCGACGGGAGCAGGTACATTTTCTCATATCAATTTTTAAATGTTGCCCACCACCCAACCCGCTTTCATTTAAACGAGTTCCCAAATGATTATATGCACTCAGATATGCATGCGGGGTTGGCATCAAGGGTAGCCATATCCACGTCAATGTTGCGCGGATTTTCCGGAATTCCATGTACGGGCACCGACAAAACATTATCCGAGCCTAAGATAAGGCGCATTCTTCGCCTTGCACCCTGCACCACAGCAAAATGCTGCAAATTATTACGTTATGACAGCGTCCAGGGCTCAAGTGATTTCTTGGCGCCTTGTATCCAATCAACTTCGATTCTCTCAAACAATTCTAAGTTCCACGCATACAAAATACCAAAAACAGTAATACTTGCAGTTTTGAGTTTGTTCTGAATCTTCCTATCAGCCGAATTTGGGTTATCCACAGAGCCATAGATAGAGAAAGTGGTCGTGCCGCTCCGTCATACGGATTTCATTCAGAACACCTTTCTCTCCAATCATGTAATTTCTGGTAACGCTGAATGGGATATAAAAGGCACTCTATTTCACTGTGATGAACAAACAAGTCAAACAGTTTCAATCAAACTTGAGTATTCTCATTCGTCCACTTCCCAAAATTTAGTAGTTTCAGAAACCATTCGCAATTACTCCTAGGAATTGTTGATTGTGTTGTATTACATTAGTATACAAACTGACGGTCAGGTGAACATGGATTTCCGTAACTACCTAAACATCAAAACTGGGACATTGGATGGATTTTGTTTAGTCTTGCTAGATTGAATTGGATCGGTTTTGTTACCGTTCTACTACATCCATACCAATTGCATATAATTACTGTGCATCAGCAAAGCATTTACGATTATCGTCATGCTACCGAGTAGTGACGCGAAAACGTACTACGGCTAAAGCATGACGTTCCTCACAAGTACTTTGATGTTGTTAAGCAATATTATCCAAATGGTGTGTATGTTTTAGAAGAGCAGCCAAACCCATCGTATTTAGTCCAACAAGTCCAACAAGTCCAACAAGTCCAACAAGTCCAACAAGTTCATACACCCTTACTCCTCACCAATGAAAGAAGCTTGCAATTATGCGCGCTAGTGATGGAATCAGTCTCATGCTTAAAGTAGAGATTGTGGTGATCTTGCTTGAAAGTTATGGTCAGAGAAAGTACGCAGCACTACTTTCCTAGACAAATCTTTAATACAAGTTAATCCGCAGAATAGCTGTATAGAATATTTATTCAGAATAATAGAGTATCAAAACAATAAAAAGTACATTTTTCTGTTCACGCTGTAAAGGTATATCTTAGAAACAAGCTCCATTTATTAGTATAATTCGGTAAGGACTCAAGCAGTTTTAAAGTTATGTATTATATACACATGTGTGTGTGTGTGTGTTTGTGTGTGAGTTTGTTTGTAACTGAGTCTGTTTGATTATATGCACTCAGATATGCATGCGGGGTTGGCATCAAGGGTAGCCATATCCACGTCAATGTTGCGCGGATTTTCCGGAATTCCATGTACGGGCACCGACAAAACATTATCCGAGCCTAAGATAAGGCGCATTCTTCGCCTTGCACCCTGCACCACAGCAAAATGCTGCAAATTATTACGTTATGACAGCGTCCAGGGCTCAAGTGCTTTTCAATACTTCAACAAACCGATTCATTTTCACTTGCAACTTTAATTATCTAATAGTGTAAAATTGATTCACAGTTTGGTTTCTCGGTCAATAGTCCGGAATATATACCTTTTCGTATTTCTAGCAGCGAACATATATCTTAAATGATGAGTTATTCGCACTTCATCTTTAAAATGACGAACTGGAAGGAATTACTTGGTTTCATCTAAGTGACTCTTGTTGATCGCAGAACAGCTATTAATCAACAATTAGATCTCAAAACTTTTTAAGCTTGTGTCTGCAACACTCACCAAAACGGTATAGCATAGCGTTTACGCTATAAAAAACTAGCAACACACACTATATGGATTGAAAAGATTGATGTGTACAAAATTTGGAAAAACGAAACGAAAAAGCAGAAATAACGCAAAAAATTGGAAAAGGATTGGAAGAATTGATAACCGTTCTACTCTTCATCGGTAGGTAGGTGGAGGGAGGCAATTGTTTTGTATTTCACATAGTGGAAGACAAGAAAACATTCCGATCAACTGTACTGAAGTAGAGTGAGCACGGTGGCACTATATTTTTTGGAATAACAAACTGCATTTTTTTACGTGCAGTACGCCGGGTTTTGATGCAGTAAGATATACCTCATAACTTCATACGTTTGCAAGGTTGGATTACATATTATATGTAGTATCACACAAACAAATCAGTTTCATGACCATTGTGGAGTAACCATTTCTTCGACAACAATAGCTTAATATCAGTAGATCCTAACAACAATGCTACGCTACAATATCTTGCGAGAAACATCGTATGCAGCAAACCTCTGTAGCATTGAAAAAGTTGCTACAATGCGGGTGTCGCTCTTTTCTAAGATACCGAAGAATCCTTATTGTAGCGAAGAAAGCACATTGAAGACTTCAATTTTGATACGAGATCAATCACCGTTTCTAGCTAGGATCCAGATTTAGAGTCATTCTGCCAATTTCCAGCGAATTGTGATTCCAATGGAGTGTCTGAAGAGACAGCCACGAAAACTACCATATCGGTATCAGATGTTCTTTCAAGTTCAGTTAACCATTGCTATGACGATAATCCCCAGGAAACCTAGTGTATGATCCTAGATTTCCTAAGAATCTGAACGTTTTATAAAATTGTTGAGCGGTTCAAATGGATTCGAGCTCACAGAATGGGTTTGGATTTAAAAAACCCTGAATCAGAGTTCTTTAAAACTTCTCAGATCTTAAGTACATCAAGAATCACCGATTTTAGTACATACGACTCTGCATATTTTATTTTAAGAATAAAGGAAGATAATTATTGTCAGATTCTAGGTGTATACATCTAAGAAAGGAATGGATCTCCTAATGGTATGTGTCGGTTTTAGTATAACTGGCCCCTTCATCTTTCGGAGTTACATGTACCAGAATCTAAATCAAATAGACTTTCAAGTAATTTCCCGTATTATAGAAGTCATATCTTTAATTAGGTGTGGGTCACATCAAGAAAGACCCAGTTGCGTTGCCAGAGGTAGACAAGTTGCGCTTTATTGCAAGTTCAATATATTTGAGGGTTAGCTTCACCAATTGATCATCATCTAGATAGATTCTGACAACTAACAGACTCACAAACTAATCAGAATTATAAATGATTTACAATTAGTTATAATTCAGAAGTTTTAATCTTCACTCTCTGAGTTTGCAAAAAGGCGTCAAATTGAGAGGACCAGCTGCACCAATTATTTTTTTCAGCATGTTGATTAGTTGAACAAACATGCAATCTTGGCTGTAAAAGGTCCTTCCGAATTCATACTTTTGGTTGGCTTTGAGCCTGAGAAGTTTTGAAAAGACCTCCATTGTCTTTTTGAATGTCATGTTAAGCTTGCAAAGCTTTTACAGAGTAAGGTTCAACGGGTTCGAAACTTTTGGTGTGAGATGTCGCTTATATCATAGGCTTACGGTCGGGGTTGTTAGTAGTCTTGTTAGACAGGATTGTCAGATTCTCTCATGGGTGTCTCAAAACTAAGGTATCCAAAATCTGATATGTATGTATTACGACCCGCGTCTCAACTCTAGCTTCTTAGTAGATCTGCACCTGTAGATATTAGTCTTCTGGGCAAGTATACCTTCAAGTTAGTAAGGCTACTCAACGGGATACTGATAAGAAGAACAAAACCTTAAAGACAGTAGACGTAGTGAAATATCCGAACGGTGAGGCATATACTGCACCAACAATTTCATGTTAGGAAATTTGGAAAATATGAGTGATACAAGTACTGCTGGCAAAATGTTCAACGTCTCTACAATGCATCAAAGAAATTTCTCTCTTTTAATTTACAAATAATGCAAATTGTAATGTCAGTCATCTGTGGTACATCCACGATTGAGATGCTCACGAAACTGTTCTAATAACATCTCGTGCATTTATTGTTAACACACTAAAGATCTTATTTTTGTTTTATTTGGATGCTTTGTTTTTATTAGAGCTGTATGCAAAATTCCGTTACATACACTTGCACGAAAGTTGGGACCTTAAATTTTTGAGGGGTCAAGTGAGCTCCGCCTGAAGTATTTAATGAATGTAGAGTTCTATTGGGAAGTTAAATATAGAACTGAAGCTGCTATTGACGATAACAATAAGACTTAAGATGCTTGTACGTAGCTGGGTCTGTCTAGTTAGGCTTTATGCAACCCATATCACTACTACGTAGTTACCGCGATGGCAGACGGGTCTGCGCAATCTGTGAAGAAATGCCTGTGAAGTCAAGCTTGTGGTCCTCACCCAATTTAAACCAACAGAAGAACGGTCTTTTGTGTCACGTTATCTACTGACTCTTCTCAATAGGGAATTGTCGATAACCCCATGCCCAGGTGGCCCCCCATCACGATAGCAATAGAAGTTCCACAAAATCAAAAGTAAACTTTCTTCCTCTACGTCTGTACAGGGACATCAAATGTACCGGGAAAACGCAATGCGTAACGTCACGCCGAGTTGCTCCGTATAAGAGACGCAGATTTAGATTATTTTACAAACAGCTGGTGTACTTGGGAGAAATGACATCGCACACCTTCTAGAAAGCCCCACGTGCAGCCCACATGATAAGAGTGAATGAAGAGCACACTCAGTTGGCACTATCTGAGTTTGGTCCAAATATAGCACGAGCATGTGAACGCAACATAGCAAGCTGTGCAGCGTAGTTGCACCTCAACTTTGCAATGTGACATGCATATATTCAAGAGCAGCCCTGGTTGCAAAAGCTCTTGATGGCAGCAATGTGTGCAAGTGGCACGGAAAAACTGGGCTTATCACCAGTTTAGGTTTAGCTCAAGGGGCAGCAGCAATTAACGACTGACAGACTTCAAGTAGGCTTGCTTGGCTACCGTCACGAAGGGTTGCTGAACGGCGGTTCGAGGTTGTCTTATGCGGATGTGCTTCCAACCGAAAACGCATGTCTTATCTGAAATTACGGCTCGGCATATTTTCCAAGGGGAATTATCTAGAGATTTGACAGAGGTAGCGGGTTAGAAGCTTACTCTATAGAATGCATCGACGCACACGATCTCCCCGTTATAATCGCAAACACCTTCTCTCTTAGATGTACGGTATGTCTGCCGCAGACAAGATTTTTGCACCCGAAAACTTCTTAGGCAAGCGAGCCTCTTATCTTGTCTTTCTGCGCCGGAGATACCGTGTCCACGCCGATCCCCAGTTCTTTCGAACGCTTCAAACCCGGATACTCCGGATATTCTGCTATAACATCGAAGAATGGATCGTTACCAGTCCCGTATTGACAAAAAGAGGTAGGATGCAAGAGAGCTTGCTTGCTAGGGTATATAATACTAAACCCAACTTTCCCACATCTAATCCGATATAGTGTAACGGCTAGCACGGTTCGCTTTCACCGAGCAGACCCGGGTTCAACTCCCGGTATCGGAATTCTTTTTTCTTGATGCATTCACTTCTTATATGTGAAGCCCCAAACTCAAGGAGTTCACAAACAGAGCATAATCTAAGTGGTATTTTGAATAAGTACATACCTCTAATTCAATCATTGACCCTTGTATAGAGTCCACTACATTCGTGTCATAAATACTCATATTAACTATTAATCTAATGCGTTAGTGAGATCACAACGCCAATTTGCAGCTCACTTGTTGAACTTCATCTCTATATAAAACTCTACCCTTATCATCGTATTCTTTCCAAACAATCATGGCAGTCAAGTCTTCGCCTCTGTCACAGCCGGAGTCCAAGCCCTTTGTAAACTTCTTCAAGCTGAGACTTCTTCTAGCGTCGTGCCCATAGTAGACCAAAGTCATTTGATCTGGGGACAATTCTTTCTGCTTCATGTTGAAGATCTTGGACCAGGAGATAGCATTAGGCTCGAATGGGTCGGATGTGGTTTCGTTGTAGAAGGGCTCGATGTAGGACCTGACCTCGATGTTCTCGATCGGATTCTGGTCTTCCAACGAAACGTCCCATCTTAATCCAGCATGCACAGCAACACCCTGGGTGTGTTTGTATCCGCCGTTCTTCTTTGCCTTGTGTAACGGCATCTCACCAAGCTTCTTGATAATGGAGCACTGGTTAATGTACTGCACGTGATGTGGGTGCAACTTCTTTGCAAGAAGGAATTCTGGGTCGTCGTTGAAGTCGCTTCTGACGTTCAATTCGTGGTCGGCATCAACAAAGAATGGTGTTTCTAATCCGTGGAATTTCGCATAGTTCTGCAAGACGTAGAACTCGTGGTTTCCCAACACACAGTCGATGTTGTTCTCGATGAGGTAGTCCAACATCTTGAGGGAGTCTGGACCCTTGGTGATGAAATCCCCAAGAACCAACAAATGGTCTGTCTTGTTGTTGTACTTGATCTTGGAAAGAAGGTTTTTGAACTCATTGTAGTGGCCATGGACGTCGCCGATCATGATAAGTCTTTCCATCGACTTCTTAGTCGAGTCGATCTCAGTGAGGGCGTCGATGAGCACATCTTCGAGGTTTTCAGCAACTTCACCCTCGGCAGAAGTACCTTTGAGGCTGTATCCGTCGCTATCCATCTTGTTCTGCTCAGAATGAGCCTTTCTCGTCTTCATAGCAGCCATGCCCAACTCTGCGACCCTGTCTGTGGTTAAAGGGTCCAATCTGATATCCAACTCAGACACCTTGACAATGCCACGCAAGTCAGTCCTCTGAGGGATAAAGTAGTTGGGAAGAAAGAAGCAGAAGAAGTAGACGCTTGCAATCAAGAAGACCCCACCTAACGCATACAAAATTCTGCGACTCTTATCGCTCAATTGGAACTCTTCGTACTCTTCGTACTCGACCTCGTCGGTGTACGGGTTGTGTTGAGTGCTCTTCAACGGCGTCGTCTCACTCATATCGTGTGTATATGGACAGTGTGGAATGTGTATATGGCAGTTTTCCGTGTATTTATATCGAGAGTCTTCTCATTAATTAGCGGAAAGCACATGGGGTTTGTTTTTCTTTTTGTGCTTGGAGGCTAAAAAAGAATACGAAAACGGATAGTCTGGCGGTGACCAAAGTATCGCGTGCAATTAACCTACAATAGCGTCTACATTAGGAAGATAATAGATGTCCGATTCCCATAATAATAACCATAGTCACTTGTAGTTTAACCACCGCCCGCACCTTCGGGTCTTGGTGTTTCCTTTTGGATCACGTTCTGGCGACTGAGCAATACCCGCAACTCATCTCCGATGACTGTTGCAGATTGCATTGTTGGGTTTTGTGACGACTTGTTCAAGGTGTTTTCACGGTCAATAATATCAATCATGCGCTTAAACTTAAGGAATAAGAGTTCCCCTCTGATAAGCAAAGGGTCCAAGTGCAATTTCATCGACAAGTCATTCATGTACTTTAAGACTTCGTCGAATTGACGCAAATTCTGAACAATGATCCGCTCATTGTCGCTCAAGATGGCAAGCGCAAAGAAGAGGTGGAACTGGGATGTGTAGTAGTTTGTCCACAAAATCTCCCAGAGTCTCATGACTTGGTCCCACTCCAATTCCCGTTTGAACCAGACCAACAACATGCGGAAAAAGAAGAACAAGTCGATGCACTCGCACTTCTCCAAGTGTTTGTAGAGGTTTGGTAACATAAACTGCAAGAGCTTGTTGAGGGTGATCATTTGCTTCTTCATTCCGCTTTGGTCCCTCACAAAGTTTCTTTCCATGCGGTCCATAAACTTGGTGAACGCCCAGAACGTGAGCACCTCGTCCTGGAATTGCACGTACAATGGGGAAAGCAAGTCGGTCATGCCCTGGACGTAGCCCAAGTTCTCGTTGAACTCGTTGTAGGTCAACAAGATCTCTCTCATTCTGTACAAGTGCGGGTTCTGGATGTTGGAGATGTCGAATTCGTCGTCTTCCTCTTCATCGGGCGTCTCGGGCGTCGAAGCTCTGGTTGGCACTATTTGACCGTCTTCCATGGTCATGACCAACCCTCCGGCTGCACCGTCGGACGTCTGGACCTTGGCTCTCTTGTTGTTCTTGAAAATGTCGAGGTGACGGTCAGTACGGTTGATGTCCTTTTCGATTCTATGTTTCTGGTCCTTCCAGAATTCCTCCGCACGCTTTTCGTCGTCGCCAACCCACTTCAACTTCAATTCGTGGTATGCAGAGTCGTAGCTCTTGTACAATACGTCTCTTTCTTCCTTGGACGAGTCCCATGGGTACACTCCCAACAAGAACAACCAGGCCTCCTTACGAATACTGTCGTGCAACCCACCGTGGAAGATTCTCTCCTTGATTTCTTCCTCTGTCAACGAAAACCGCCCAGAGTAGTCAAAAAACGACTCCCACTCTTCCTTGGAGATCTCCGAACGACGTGTGGTCTTGTTGATTTCTTCAGATGTAAGCAACTCGCTCGACCCTAATTCCTTGTTGACCTTATTGTAGATTTCATCGTCCAACATGTAGTACTTCTGGCTTTGCTCAGCTTCATCCTTGACCTGTTGTGCCCACTTGGCCAAGTAAACTCTAGCGCTGTCAAAGTCTTCGCCAATCTTCTGGACTTCCGGCTTGGCGATTATCTGCTTGAGGGTAAGAGGAGCGTGTTCGTCAACGATATCCAAAACCTGGGATCTGGTCTTAGCCGTGAACGTGGCAACGGTCTCCAAGATCTTCCACTTGGTGGTGGCAAGCATTTTGTTGAAGTCGGGCAACTGGATTCCCTGGTCCTTGGGCGCAGACGTCGACGCCATTGGCGCAAAGCTCCGGAGATCCTGCAGCTCTGGGTTCACCAAGAACGTGCTTGGCTCTAGCGTGGACTTTTCAACGTTGATGAACTTCTTGATGACCGAGATCACCTCACCTCCGCCCCATACCACCTCGCCATCCTCGTTGAAGGGGTCCATCTGCTGATTTCTGAGCTTCTGGTGGTGCTTGTGGGAATCGGACTCGTCATCGTGGAAGAACACTATGGGAAGCTTCTCTCCGCTCTTGGTGTTGATCACCAACGATCCGTACCAGAACCCAGGACTTGGCTTTCTTACTTGCACAGAATAAATGTATGAGAGGGTACTGCTGAATGAGTACCCTGAAAGGATCAGAATATGTGGCTTTGACACAAGCCTGCTGGGGGATACCTTGGACCTCAATTGGGTGTCTTGCACAGGTCCCTCCATTGCTACCTGCTCGTACTTTGTGAATTCTGCCTTCAGTAGCTGGCCCTCTGTGATGAAACTAAGGGTCACGTCCTTGTTCGTGGTGCCTGGGCCACGCAGCAACGTGAGAAATCCAGCAATGTTGTCTGACTTCAGTTTGGATGGATGCAAGTACACTTTGGAGCGTACGTATAGAAGCTCCACCTCGCTGGGGAGTAATGGCCGAGTACTCATGCTTGATTTGCCTCCGTAAAAGTTAGCAATTATATGGAGAAAAAGGTGCGCAAAAGAGCGGCGCAAGCCTCTTAAATGAGTGACACCTTGAGCATTCCACTACAACACAACCACTCCCAAATTTACGAGCTCCTATAACGGCGCAGCCCGTAGACAAGTGTAGAGCTAACCTACGTACAGGGGGTGGTCACTTTTGCTGTCAATTTCAAGTGCCAGGTCCTCGTAGTCCTGGCTTTCAAGCGTAGCGTGATCTCAATTGATGTTGAACCCTGGCTTCTTTCTACACGTGGAAAATTACCCTCTGAATAGACAATAGTACTGGAATTTTCACAAGGAGGTGGAATTTGGGTGTATTTAGGTGTTTAGTATTCAGGCACTACAACTCTGTCTTTGTAGTATGTGGATTTTCAGTGTGCACTCTAGCGTTTAACACGTTTGGTAATCTTTAGTAGTTTGGATCGATGTTAGGCTAACCTTGTTTTACCAATCTTAACTACTCCGTAATGCTATTTTTGACAAAGAACAAATGTATTTGCAACTTACAAGTCTACATTGAAAATAATGAACGCTATTCCTCAATTACAGAACATTACACCAAAACATTAAAACTTGTATTACAAAGTTACAGCTACACGTAAGACGCTCCCGTGGACCCATATATTACACGTAAAACTTCAAGCTACCGAAAATTCCTATGTTCGGTAAAAGCTCTAGATATTTAAATGCTAACCCTTCTCATATTTAAATTGCTAACCCTTCTCTCAAGTGTCCTCACAAATACAAGGAACCAGCAGAAACAATATCTCTATGAACCAAATCCAACGCCTTTTCCATTTTCTCTTGCAACTCGGAGTTACCAATGCTTTTAGCAGCCAGCACCAATTGTCTGATCAATTCTTCCAATCTCTTGAACATTCTAATCAAGGATCCTTCATACACGTCTGTCATCTTGCAGATCTGGGTGAAGGTGGCACCTTTACACCAGGAATAAGTAACTTCCATCAATTCGGATCTGAAAGACTCAACATACTCCTTTTCAACTATCTCCACCTTACATTCTTTGTAAGTCTTTGCAAGCTTAGAAGCCATGTCTTGCATATTCTTCAATGGTTCTTGCAATTCTGGTTTCAACTTTGGAACTTCCTTTGCACGCTCTTGGAAAACAAAGCACGACAACAAAGCACAGCACTGTTCACTGGTCAAGTCGTTGAAGTTACCGTTGAAAATCAATTCAGTCAACAACAACTCGTCCCCAGTACTGATTTCGCACGCGACTCTACCCTTCAATTCGATAACGTCGCTCGCAGTACAGAAACCCAATCTCCTCAAGACCCTCTTTCTGTGCTTCAAGTCGTCCAACTGGATAACAGCCTGGGTCTCCAAGATCTTTTCCTTCAATCCCTTGATCTTGTCTTGGAACGCAACCTTTTCCTTGAACTTAGGGAAGTCTTGGTTCAACTTGACCGAGTCGTGGAGGACGTGCTCGGAGATCTTTTGCTTCAAAACGTTGATCTTGGTGATCAATAACTTGAAGTCAGCGTCGTCGATCTTCATAGAGTTGATTGGGTCCATGACGGGAATCACTCCATTAGGCACCTTCTTTGGCAATGCCTTCATGGTCTTGACCAACTGCTTCTTGGAGGTGGAGCTCTTCAAGTCCAGTGGCACCTTCAATCTGACACTACTGATTTCTTGGATCGACTCGAGCGTGATTGGGATGAATTCGGCCCTCGACTTTTCGCCTTCCTTCGAAGGTCTGATCCCCTCTGGCAAGTCTGGGTTGAATGGCTTGATCAAATTCACTGGTGAGTCAATGAACATCGAGTAAATGAACACTGTCACTATAAACGACTCATGTGGGGTAAACTCTGTCAGCTTCTTTTGCATTCTCTTTGCAAAGGATGTCACCATACCCCAACCATAGTCGTGCTTTCCGACCTTGACCTTGATCACACGGCCCTCTTGCAAAAACTGCAAAATGTGGCCCGGATGAGTGATCACGTGCCTCACGTCCGTTTGGTAGGTTTCCAACTGCTTGTTCAAGTCGTAGTATTCCTTGATCAAGTGCTCGTCGTCTACTTGAATGGCGTCTGACTTGAGGGTCAATTGCTGGAGTTCTCCCTCCAACTTGGGCACATTTGCAGCATTTTGGAACTGGAAAAATGAGGATTGCAACATAAACTCAGGACTGATTCCTTCGACTCTCATCAAGTTCAAAATCATGTTGTAGCCCAAGTGGAATGCAGAGTCTAATCTATCGGCTTGACCCTTGACCATTCCCTTGGCCACTTGTGGCTCCATTTTCTCGTCGATCATCATAATCACAATACCTCTGTCATCCAACCCTCTACGACCAGCTCTACCGGACATCTGGATATATTCACCTCCAGAAACCCATCTGAACCCCACACCATCCCATTTACGCACACTGGTGAACACAACAGTCTTGGCAGGCATGTTCAAACCAATCGAAAACGTCTCGGTAGCAAACAACACCTTAAGGTACCCTTCCTGGAACAAAATCTCAATGATTTCCTTTAAGATTGGCAACAACCCAGAGTGGTGAATACCAATACCTCTCTTCAACAATGGCAAGATGTTCTTGATCTGGGGCAATTCCTTGTCCGCTTCGGGCAACAACTCCACGGCGTTGTTGAAGATCTTGGTCAATGCTTCTCTCTCGTCATCGTTATTAAAATCTAACTTGGACATCTTAAGAGCCAACGACTCACAGTCTCTCTTGGAAAAAGAAAATACAATCACAGGGTTGTATCTCTTCATGTAGATCATCTTAACAATCTTGTAGATGTCGGAAACACCGTCCTTGACACCACCCTTAAAGGTCTGACCCTTTTTCCCCTTGGACTTGTCAGCCAGTGCAGGGTCGTCCCCCTCGCTGATGGACGCCATTGCCTTCTGGAAGTTTTCTTCTCTAAAAGTACCCTTTTCGTCCACCACCAAGTGGATCCCGTCGCCGTTGGCTGGGAACAAGTAATGCTGCAAGGGAGTTGGACGGAAATCCGTGTAGACAACATGACATGGTTGGTTGTGGATCTTGACGATCCACTCCGCGAACTCCATGGCATTGGGGATGGTCGCGGAAAGAAACACATAGTGCACCTTATCTGGCAACAAAATGATGGTTTCTTCCCAAACAACACCTCTGGACTTGTCTCTCATGTAGTGGACTTCGTCAAAGATAACCCATGCAACTTCCCTCATGACTTCGGAACCTCTGTACAACATACTACGCAAAATCTCGGTGGTCATAACAAGACACCCGGCGTCTGGATTGATGGTCACATCACCGGTCATCAACCCCACGTCCCCGAATTCAGCTGACAACTCTCTATACTTTTGGTTGGACAAGGCCTTGATGGGTGACGTGTAAATGACTCTTTGTTTCTCTCTTAAACTCTGCGCAATGGCGTACTCAGCAACCACAGTTTTACCCGCCGACGTGTGGGCCGACACCAAAACACTCTCGTTTCTGTCAATACACGAGATCGAGGTGTCTTGGAAAGGATCTAACGTGAACGGATACGTTCTGGCCTCATTGCTACGCTTATGTTGGCCAATAGGCACGTACGGGAAGTCTGGCGGAATGGCGACCTGGTGTCTGACTTGATGCTTTAATTTTATCTTTTCTTCACCACTGGCTGGTTGGGTACTTTCTGAGGATCCTGCCAAGCCGTTGGAGGCAACAACATCTCGAGAGGCCTCGATTTCAACAGAATCGAACACCACTGGCTTGATTTGCTTTTCTTCCTTCTTACTTGATGGTGTTTGTTTCTTTGCTGGTCTATTTTCAGTTTCAATGCTTCTTTTCTTAGACTGATTGGACTTCTCTGGTTGACTAGCATCTTTGGCTACTGGCTCTGGAGCAGCCGTGGGTGCTTCGTTGAAGACACCAAAAAGGTCGTCGGTGTCCATCGTGATGAGATGAATTTTTTTATGATGAGCGAGAACTTTACAAAACCTCTCAATGCAAGTGGTGCATTTCGTAGTGCGCCCATAAAAGCTGAGGAACAACTTAATTAGCGGATAAATGCTTCTGGTGTGGTTACTCGAGTAGGAATACTCTAAGGCATTAGTTCATTTTTGTATTTGCAAGTAGTTTTATGAACACAGGGGCCATAGAAGATGTCTTTCCATTGGTATCTAGCTTGTTTGGGCTTGTGCATCTTCGGTACTGCAACAGATGTTTTGAGAGGATGACCAAACTAAAGCGCACATAAGATCTCAGGAGTTTAAATACAAGAAAACAACGTAAAATTTACGAATAAGACGTTACTTTTAAATTCTGCAGTAAGTAGACAGCTACATTTTGACGTTGCTTACTTAATGGTTGCAACATTTTGCAACCGCACGAGCGCTCCTCGACTGCCCTTACACTTACTTCAGAGAAAATAACAAAATTTAATCTACAACTTTGACAAACAGTGCATACATCTATTCCCTGATCTCGATGGACTTGTTTTGGTCGGTTTTATCGCCTTTTAATGTTTGAAGGGTTCTCCATTTCTCACGGTCGTACTCTCCAATGACGTCGCTGGGTACACTGCTGACTCTCAGCTGGTCCCTCAGTCTATCGGTGCTATTTGCGGTGTCAAGGTCCCAAAAGTCGATTGCGTCTGGCCTAATGGAAGGTATGGCATGGCTGAACTTTCTTGCGTTGGAGAAGCTGTTGAACGCAGGAATGGTGTTTTCGATGAAGGTTGCGCTCATGGACGGAACAGAATTACTGTGCTTGTGTGTTCTGTTTGTGATAAAGGACCTGAGAGACTTTCTTGGAGATCCCAGCCGTGACGACTGGTGAGATGACGTCAAGGACACTTGGTTGGAGTATAAAGAGCTTGAATGTTTATGGTTTAATGTAAACGACTGCTTCTTAGCGTCTTCGTCGGATCTCCTTCCCTTTGCGTCATCAAAGAGTCTCTTTCGAGGCCCGTCTTCACTGTTTCTTCTCTTAAACACGCTTCCTATCCTCTTGGGAGACTCTTGGAAGAACTTCTTGACGGGAGAACCCGAAGGCTCGAGTTCTGGTTGCTCTTCCAATGGAGGTGTTGTGGGCGAGAATGACAGGACCATCAACTCACGCTGGTTGGCACCCAATGTGTTTGAGTTTTTGGATACCATGGAGTCCCCGATCGACATGCTCCCTGAGTTTTGACGAGATTCGGGGTTACGGAATGTATGCAAGGATGGCGCACTGTATGATCTCAGCAGTGAACCGAGTTTGGGTATCGATGCTTCCTGTATAGGTGGCTCTACTTTCAAGTGCTGGGACGAGAGCCGTATTGCCGGCGTGGAACCAGACTGGATTCTTGAGTGGTGGTATATTTGGGAGTTTTCTTCCCATTCTTTGAGGGTGATTGTGCCCACTCTGCCCGAAACCCAACTTACTTGGCGGATCGAGTGAGGGATCGTTTCCAACCCTTCTAATGCTTGGTCGTATTCGTCGTCACTATTATTTATGTCTGGGAAGTTCTTTGTGAAGAGCCTCTGTGACTCTAGAATCGGGCTTTCCCCTGATTGTAACACCGGAGGCAAGAGCGATTGGTTCACGTTGGAAAGAAACATTTTCTCGTTGTCGAGAGAGTTCAATTTGCGTAGCTTTGGCGGTGAGACTGGGATGGGCTGCTGCACCACGTCCCTCTTGATCTCCTCATCCTTGGCCTCTATGTCTCCGACCAATGTTCTGTCTGAAATCTTCTTTGAGACTTGGTGCTCAGGCTCCCTCAGAACCGCACGCCTGTGCATTCTCTGCGTTACTGAAAAGGTTAGCGTGATACATGCAACAGTGAAGAATGCGGGTATCACCGACTGAGTCGCCGTATGTGTAGCAAGACCGTGGATCATCTTGATATCACAGAGGACTCCGGTCACTAGGAAAAACGCCCCAATGGCAACGTGCACAGCGACCCAATTGGTGATCAACACCACTACGGACAGCAAACACATGCAATACCCACTAATACCCATCAACAACAAGTAAAGGCTCGGTACCTGAACGTACTCCCACACAGCCAACGACGCTATCACTGCGCTTAACGAGAAGACAACCACATCTGCCGTCACCTCTAGTAGTTCCATGCTTGTGTTGAATTTATGTTTAAGAGACTGCCGCTCCTTTTAAAAAAATCCAAAATCCAAAATTCAATTAAGATTGTTATTTACATAACACAATCAAAACTTTATTCTATCTCGTACCCACACGTCAATTAAGTATTGAAACCTTAGATCTCGGGAGGTGATTTATTTAAAAAATGTTTCGGTCCTGGCTTGGAGGTCAATTATGGGTATCCAGCAACTGAAGTTTCCAAAGTGTCTCGAGGGGTGCTACGTGTGTCAGATCACCCTCAGCAGAAGAACCCTAAACAGTATCAAGAAGTTGATTTGGGTGGGATCAGGCTTTTGGGCTAGTGTTTGTTTATGAAATTTTTTAGCCTTGTTTACAAAGTTTCCTAAATAGGAAGGTGGTTGCAATGCTCAGATGAGCAAGAAGATTTGCGGTCATCGTGATGCGTGATGTTGCTCATAACAAAGGCCCTCGTAAGGGGGCACGATTGTCAGTGGAGCTCGGTGTTTGCAAGCTGGTGGGGCATTAAAAGAATACCCTTTGATCTGACTTCTGCAGGTATTTCTGATTCGCAGCTTGCTGCGATGGTGCAAAAGATGTATACCGACACAAGAATGGTGTTTTGTGAGCCATTCCAGGGTTCTAGGCGTCGAAGGTTTGGGTGGGGACTTTGGAGTGTTTGACGTTCGTGAGCCCAGATCCTGTTTGCTCATGTGTTGTTAGCATGGGCGTCACCTTGCATACTTCTGGAACAGCGACTCTATGTGCGCAGGGGAGGATTGGTGTTATCTGGGGAACTTGCGTTAGTTTGACCTTGCTATGTGAGCTTGCTCATAATGCTCTTTGAGGCAATGCCTTGATCGCTCATCTGCAAAGGTTTCTTGCAAAGCATAGCTGGTTAAATCTTGCCCACATGGTTGGTGGTTAATCTAAAACGTCGTCTTTTGCTATTCTGGGAACGTTTCATCTTCTACGCATAATCTAATGTATGTATACATTACTGGATGAGTCTCCTTAGATGACCTTGCATACCAGAAGCGGAATCGGGGATCAAGATCTTGCAACAATTCCGTCCATCTTTCTCGTGGTTCATCTAGTGGGGTCTCTTTTCTCTGAATTACGTATTACTCGTCAATGAATTAGTCGTCAAAGAATTAGTCGTCAAAGAATTAGTCGTCAAAGAGTTAGCCGTCAAAGAAGCTTTGCAATCAAGAGTTAGCCATCTAAGACATGTATTTGCCCTCAGTCTTCGTAGAGCATCTTTACTCCTCCATTTGTTTTCTACACCATTCTAATACTCTTTTATTTTCTAGCATATAGTTCATTCGCTTACAATTTGTAGTCACCAGCAATCCATCTGTTGACAAAGTCGAGGGAGTTTTCTGCTTGGTCGTATGGAACCATGTGACCAGCGTCAAACACTCTCAAGAAGGTAAAGTGCTTGTGGTTCTTGACTTCACCAGCTTGCTTACCTTCAACCTTCCATGGCTTGACAGGAGCGTCGTTGAATTCGTCCTTACCGGACCATTCCAAGTTCTCGGTCATGGCTTGGACACCCAACCAGTTACAGATAAAGTCCTTGTCACCGGCATATATCAAAGCTGGGATACCGTGTTCCAAAACATCAACGAGGTTCTTGTGGTATGGCTTCATCCAGTCACCGGCGAAAACAAAGTTTCTGTTGACATCAAAATTACAGGATTCGTAGTTGTCGACTTCGGCTCCAAGAGCTTCCTTGACAAAGTCTTGGTTCAAGTATTGGTCAATGTATTCCAAGTCCTTGTAGCACAAGCTGGAACCGTCGCACATCTCACGGATGTCGTAGACGTTTCTACCAGTCTTTTGGTATGGGGCCAATTCAGCGTTGTTACAGTAGATGGAGGCAGGAACACAAGACCAGACAGAGTCGGTCGAGTAACAGGACTTGATGAGAGACAAACATCTTGGCAAGGATTCGAGCATGTTTTCACATTGTTCTGGTTCCAAAACAGCAGCAGCACCACCTTGACCACAGGCCATTGGCTCGTACTCTGGGTATTGGCTCAAAGGATCAGTCAAACCGTTACCAATCAAGACAGATTGGAAGTTGAAACCACGGTCTGGGTGCGACAAGATCTCAGAAGCGAAAACTGGAATGTAGTGGCCGGCGTAGGATTCACCAGCAATGTGGAATGGAAGGTCCTTGAATTGGGAGAATTGCTTGAAGAACAATTCCAAGAAAGCGTACACGTCCTTACCAGCAGTCACGGTGTTGGAAACGGTCTTGGAGGAGTAGGAGTAACCAACGTTGACTGGTTGGTCCAAGAAGATGACGGAAGCGTTGTTGTTCCAGGAGTATGGGTTGTGGACGGGCTTCAAGTCCTTGCCGATGGAGGCAGGACCCAATTCAAAAAACAAACCGGTCAAGGAAGAACAACCTGGACCACCGTTCAACCACAAGATAACTGGGTCGTTGGCTGGGTCGTTTCTGGATTCGAAAAAGTAGTAGAAAAAGTGCTTGTCTTCGTCTTCAACATCCAAGTAACCAGAGTATTGCTTGACAGTGTCAATTCCCAAGCTCTTTGGAGTGGACTTACCTCTCAACTTGTAGTTGTCAAACTTGGTGTCGGTGACATGGAAGTCAAAGGCTGGAGCCTTGTCCTTGGACAAGAGCTTCTTTGGGTGGGACAAGAATTCCAAGTTGGCGACAGCCTCAGGGAACTCAAGGAACATGTCTGCCCAGACCTTCTTGGTCTCATCGGTGATCTTTTCCAAAGGCTCGTTGATGTACTTGGCGATTGATTCCAAGATGTTGTTGTTGCCAACAACCTGAGCAAACTTGTCGTATGGGCTGCCGAACTTGACTTGGTCCAAGTTAAAAGTCTTTTGGAAACCTCCATTGAAAGGGTTAGGGATGTTGAGTGCTTGCGAGGCACCAAGGATAGCAACCAAACTAGTCACAGAGATTGATAACTTCATTTGGCGTAAGGGATTTACAAAAGAATTCGGTAAGTGGCAATTGTGCCGTATATATAGTTCTGGTGTGCACACAGAAAAAGCAGCCAATCCGGAAATGGATTGCAGATAAGATGCTCATTAACCAGAACGGGATTATTCTGCACTAATTAGGGAGCTATGCTGGCTCGCTTACAAGACGGCAGACAAGGGGATCCACTCGTATGCACATCCCATGTACATGCGTTCCACTGTGTCTACAGCCCTGAAAGATGGCATTCATAGCAGATACGGTGTGCGTACCCCAGCTCTCAGATGTAAATCTTGGTGTGCCAGTCGAGGATGAGGTCATGAACAACTTTCGGGGGTACGTCCTGCATACACATAGCAATGTGCGGGCTATGTTATAGATAGGAGTTGGGAGACATAAGCCGATGTCAATGCGCTCAGAGACCCAGCATCTGAGCCATTGATCGTGTGGAGTGTGCGTGTGTATGTTTGACTGAACGTACAAGGTCGATGTTCTCTTGTATTGTTGCTGTAGCTTGCCCTGGTGTACCGAGCTAGGTGTCTGCTTCCGTTTCCGGATATCTCACATGCGAGATTTCCATTTTCTAAGTTCACCCGGATGGTTCTGGCCACAACCACCGTATGTTCCAAGCAAAAGCCATAACCTTGGGCAAAGGAATCTCAGGGAGCGCCCAGCTACACAAGAAAAAGACTGGATGGGTTGTTGTAAAGACATACCATGGCAAGGAGCCCCATGAATCCAGCGCAGAGTACCGGGCCCGAGTTCTCCACGAATACAATGTCTTGACACGACTACAGCACACCAACATTATCAAGGCCTTGTCGTATCTGACGACTTTCAACACCTTCAAGGTGAGTTTGGAGCCGGGGTCGCCGAACTTAAACCGACTCGTCAAATCAAACTCAATCCCACCGGGCTTACTGCTCTGTTTATGGAAGCAGGTCTGCGAAGGTGTCAAGTACATTCACCAGATGGGCATATGTCACAGAGATTTAAAGCTATTGAACATCGTACTTGACTTGGACTACAAATACGTCAAGATAATTGACTGGTGTACGAGCTCTGACAAAACGGTGTGTGTGGGGTTGGTGGGCTCAGAGTATTACGCAGCTCCCGAGCAGTTCAACCTGATAAAATACGAAGGAATGCCGGTCGATGTGTGGTCTTTAGGAATAATGTTACATTACTTACAGACTCTTCTGTTTCCCTGGAAGTCTGCCACATTATCGTCCGTCAAATACAAAGAATACCTCCAAGACCCTACCGTGCTCAAGTTGGACATTCCGATTCTTGCGAAGATTTTGGAGCCAAGCCCTTCAAAAAGGTGCCCCATAGACATGTTTTATGCGGAACCTTGGTTTGATGGAATTGAGTATTGTTCCTTGACATCTGCTTGTACATACAACCACCACGAACATTTTTTAAACCGGGAATATACGTAAATCAGGCATTACTGTGAGGATATATATGTCTTCTTATATCCTCCCAATTATAGATATCCTCCCTTATAGATATTATAGAATATACGACGGCATGTACATTGACGAGTGTCATAGATATAACAATACCAATCGAAGAGAGACTGAGTCAGATTTGCAGCCAATGCACATAAAGTGATTTCGTAAGGAATGCACCATACACACAAGTTTGAAGTATTTCACAATACATATACGACAACTTTGAAGTCTCTAACAATACATGTACTACAACTTTGATTTCACACATATACTACAAATTTGATGAATATACGATCCAGCAATACACATACTACTAATTTGATGGAGATCTTATACAAATTGTGAATAGTGCCATCACGGTTCTTTTGGCGCCAGGATCCCTCGGCTCATCCTTCTGGCTTTTGACTCTCTTGAGTTGACAGGACTACTTTGACTTCAGCTAGCCGGGCTCACTTCTGTTGCCGCTGATGATTCGTAAAAGACCATTTGACTCCATCTTACTTATCTACGATGACTCGTGTTGAGCTCAACGGTTTCTCGTCTGACTCTGTTCCTCCCCCACAATCTCGTCTGACTCCGTTCCGGAGCACTACCGGAGACCCTCGTTGGGCTCACGTGAGCAAAGATGAGTCAAATTGAGCAAAAAAAGTATAAAGAACAGACCTTTTTCAAAGAAAAAAATAAACCACCACGCCAACCACAAGATGCTTTCCCGTTCTTTGAGACAATTCAAGAGATTGCCAGCCCCAGCACTCAACAGAAGCTATGCGTTGTCTGCACAAGCTCAAAAGCTCATTTCTCAATCCGTCAAGGACGTTGATCCCGAAATGGCGGACATTTTGCAACAAGAGAAGGACAGACAAAGAAACTCCATTACTTTGATTCCATCTGAAAACTTCACCTCCAAGGCCGTCATGGACTTGCTTGGTTCTGAGATGCAAAACAAGTACTCTGAGGGTTACCCTGGCGAAAGATACTATGGTGGTAATGAAATCATTGACAAGGCCGAAGACTTGTGTCGTAAGAGAGCCTTGGAGGCCTTTGGCTTGAACCCAGAAGAATGGGGTGTCAATGTGCAGCCTTTGTCTGGTGCTCCAGCCAACTTGTATGCCTACTCTTCTATTTTGGAGGTTGGCGACAGAATTATGGGCTTGGATTTGCCCCACGGAGGCCACTTGTCCCACGGATACCAAACTCCAACCACCAAGATCTCTTACATCTCCAAGTATTTCCAAACCATGCCATATAGATTGAATGAAGAAACTGGGATCATTGACTACGACACTTTGGAAGCCAATGCTATTTTGTTCAGACCAAAGGTTATTGTTGCTGGTGCCTCCGCATACGCAAGAATTGTTGACTACAAGAGAATGAAGCAAATTGCAGACAAAGTTGGCGCATACTTGTTGAGCGACATGGCCCACATTTCTGGTTTGGTTGCTGCCGACGTCACCGACTCCCCATTCCCATACTCAGACATTGTCACCACCACCACCCACAAGTCCTTGAGAGGCCCAAGAGGTGCTATGATCTTCTTCAGAAAGGGTGTCAGAAAGACTACCAAGAAGGGTAAGCAAATCTTGTACGACTTGGAAAACAAGATCAACTTTTCCGTTTTCCCAGCTCACCAAGGTGGTCCACACAACCACACCATTTCTGCCTTGGCCGTTGCCTTGAAGCAAACCGTCCACCCAGAATACAAGCAGTACCAAAAGGATGTTATCGCCAACGCGTCCTCTTTTGCCGACGCCTTGAAGTCCAAGGGATTTGAGTTGGTTTCCGGTGGTACTGACACCCACTTGATCTTGATTGACTTGAGATCCAAGAAGATTGACGGTGCCCGTGTCGAGGCCGTTTTGGAAAGAGCCAACATCGCTGCCAACAAGAACACCGTTCCAGGTGACAAGTCGGCCTTGTTCCCATCTGGTTTGAGAGTCGGTACCCCTGCCATGACCACCAGAGGTTTCGGTCCTGAAGAGTTTGAAAAGGTCTCCAGCTTTATCGAAAGGGCTGTTGAAATCTCGCTTGCCTTAAAGGAAAAGGAACAAGGCGCTGTTCCAAAGGAATTGTTGGCTTCCTTCAAGAAGTTGGCCGACGAGTCCGCTGATGTTAAGGCTTTGGGTGCTGAGGTTGCGCAATGGGCTTCTACTTACCCTGTTCCTGGTGATTTGTAAATAGAGGTGTAATGGTAATGATTTTGTGATTGTGTGTAGGTGGATTAGTTGCATTTTCAGGTTGTTCACTGTTGGTGTTGTAGCTGTTGTTGATTTTGTTGTTGTATTTAGTGAATCCAGTATAGTCTGTCATGTTTTGAAGAAGTATGTATATCTTTCCTGTTTCTAAGCTGTTATGATGTAATTAGCGGATGCAACGCCACCACCGGAACATTCATCAAAAATATATCTACAACTGTGCAATAGATATAATTCAATAAAAGCACTTGCACATACATACAAGCTCACCAACAATTACTCTGTAATTGGCAGTAATCCTACGTTCGTGCCCGCAGTTCATACGTCGTACGCACGTCTGCAACAATAATTTCTCACTCGCACATTAAATTTTCAATTACAAGCACCATGAGTGATTTCAAAGGAATCAAATGTGGGCCCTCCCGACTCATCAAGTCGCAATGTGTGACTCCACGTCTCCTGAACTTGATCTCGTGGTCCAAGAATGGGTTCATAGCGTATTCGGTCAACGATTCTTCGCACAATCTTCAGATGACTTATCTTGAAAACATTGACGGGGGCCTGTGGCAGTTGGCCCCACCGCAAAACTTGGACATTAGCTTGGACACAGCGCACACGCCTGAGATCTCCCTTGTGATGTGGAGTAATCTATCAACTGATCTTGCGATTGCTGATGTTCACGGTAACTTTTTCATAATGTTGGCGGGCGTTGGCTTGTTGGAAGCAGCAAAGCCTGCAAGTACCCCATCTCCACCAGCATCGTTACCACCCACAGAAAAGAGCTCTCCCAGCTACGAATTAACCTCGTACAACCACATGGAGTTGATTTACAGAGACGTGGTTGAAGCAGATCACCATTCGCAGAGTGCTACTAGCAGCTCCATTCTCACATTCAAATGGTTGGAGATTGAAAAGCCCCAGATTGTGAATAAACCAGCAGTTTTGGCATCAATCGATCAGAAACCAGCCCCGTTGATGTACACATACTCAGTCGGGCAGTCACAACCTCACGGGGTGACCCATCCTATTTCTACAAAACAAGCGGGCCTTGCTTTGCGAAGAAATGGTGAGCTTGTTTTGTACTACCAAGGAGAACACAAGGTTGAGTACCACAAGTTGTCGATACACTTGAGTCCCAACACCGAGGTGGCCCTTTCGTTGGCGTCCATTGGATTTTCCAACGAGAAGCAGGTGATTGTTGTAGCGTACGACGCCATTTCTGAAAAGATATTGGTGTTTGTTGTTCAGATAGACTGGGGGTTCTTGACAGCGTCAGCAAAGCGCCAGAAGGTTGATCCACACTTCTACACTCCAAAGGAGCAACAAAAGCTGCCGAAAATGACGTTCACCCGTATACCGTCAATCACTCCGCTTCCGTCGATTGACTTGGAGGAGACATTCACCAACTTGACGTCCTTGGATGTCGTTTCTGCCAGAGGAGATCCAAGTTCCAAAGCAGACATTCTTGTTGGGTACTCTTCCAATAACGCCAACGAAACCTACACCACTCTTTATAGATACCAGTTGGACACGCCCCAGGTGTCTGATGCCTTTAATGGTTTGAGACTGAAGAAAAATGTCACACAACAAAAGTCAAGCAACCCAGACAAGGTTCTCATACTACAAGACAAAATCATTAGATCTGGTGTGGTGACTTCGATTTCCACTGCAGTCTCAGAATCCTTCATCATGATCCAATTCTCGTGCGGACGCATAGAAGTATTTGACAAAGAAAAGCTCACGTTGATTAAACCAGGAACCCTGCCTCCAACCCAAGTGTCCAGCATTCTAGACGTTGGTTTTGATTTCCCCAAAATCAACACAGAAACCGAGTTGCCAATGGCAATCTCACCGAACATGAGCATGATAGCATACTTGAAGGACAAATTGGTGGTGCAGTGCTTGGACAAGAGCACCTTCAATGGGTTGTCGTCAAGAGAATTGTTGTTGTCGTCTGTAGGGTTCGGGTACTCGCATGCGTATGCGTGCTACTCAAACACAAATTCCGACGACTTGATAATCTTAGTCGAGCAGGAGCTTAAGAGAATTCATGGATTGTTAGAAAAGGAAACGAAGATTACCAACGTTGATTTAATCATGCAAAAGTTCATCGAGTCCATTATGGCTGAATCGCATCGTGCAATCAACTTCCAATTGGACGCATTCAACAAGGAGTCGGTCGACAAGTTGTTGTCCAATCCCCCATTGCAGAAGCTTTTGTCGTTGCAATTGATTTTGGGTGACATTCTGAGCAAATTCACCAAAACCATAATCAGGGACATTGCTTGGGTAGTTCTCAATGTCAGAAGCGCCAGCTTTGGTATCATGTTCCTGTTGTCGAGCATCTACAGGCAGATTTCCAAAAAGAAACCGACAGAGGATACAATCCAGGAATCCACCAACCGTGCAGAGTGCATTGTTTCATTGCTCGGGAACATCAAGTGGTTGGTTGACTTGATGATCTACTTGAACCAAGAGCTCTTGCAATTGCTGATGTGCAAGAAAGATGGCTCGCAAAGCAAGTTGACTATGAAGAATTCGTTGGTGCTTCCGATGATCTTGAGCAAAGTTCCGAGACTCTTTTTGATGTATGCGCTTTCGCTGATTAACAAGACCCATGAGATCTTAAAAAAGCTCCACAAAGACTTGCTTGAGTCCAACAAGTTGTTCAACCCCATGAAGGAGGCTCTCGGCAGATGTTTCACCATCGTCAACGGTTCACCTTTGACTTTAGCATTGTTTGAAAACTACTTGAAGGAGTGTGATGCTATCATCCAGAAGGAGTTCACAAGTAGGTTCTCGTACAAAGACAAGGGATTCCTCCTTAAGGTGGAGCAGAAGTTGGTGTGCCAAGGTGAATTGGATGAGGAGATGATTCAAATCGCAAATATCTTGGTTGATAGACATGCGCTCATGATAACCAGAGATACGCGGATATCAGACTTATTCTTCTACGATGTGGACTGGTTGAATGTAGGGGTAATGCAGTCTGACTCCCTCAACTACGACATTGGCGAGACTGTCACAACCACTACCCACAAGGTGATCCCAAGAATCACCTACGCTGGTTATGAGAGCATCGACGTGTTGCGAAAGATCTTGATCCTGTTGAATCTGCCAAAAAAAGACCTGGCGCTACAGAAGCAGAAAAAGACCTTCAGACAGTGTACCAGGTGCAGGTCCATCTCTTTGATGTCAGATCCTTTAGTGTTTGACATGCCCAGCACCGTAGGTTTGTGGACCATGGTTTTCCAAAGAACCTGTATTTGTGGTAATCCATGGGTTACATATTCCAATGGCGCAAAGGAAAAGTGATTGACTGTACATAAGTAGAAAGCATTTAGATTTATATAACTTGAACCGGGCTGCCAACTTCAGGCATGTATGCTTTGTTGTATCTAATACAAACGGGGGTAATATTCTGTAGATGAAGCACTTAGCGTGCAACATTCCTTCATTTTGCACCCAATGCGCGGTTTTGTCCATGTCCATTCTAGACTTCCATAATCACGCCATTCGTTTAAAAGTGGCACCAGAATGTGTCTTGAGGCATTTACAGATGAAACGGTTGGTGTTGAGCCGGCGCTAGTTTATGGAAAGAGAAAGCAGATTGGACCTGAAGATGTTATTTGGCAAGAATGGACTAAGCAAGTTCTTGGCCATTCTGGACTGAACAAGTAATTTGGCCACAATATTGCGCAAGTGATGTACTGCATTTAGTTGTATCCGAGGGATCTTATTCTAAACAGTGGCCGACGCATTTCTAATAAGTGCCTCGACATCGTTCTTCTCCCAGTTGGGATCGGTTCAGCAACTTTCCCTTCCAGTGGAAGCATGATGTTCGGTTCTGTATGCACCGTTGAGCCGAAAGGTTATAAGGACCGAGTATGCAATAGTAGCGATCCAGTTCCAAGAATTAACTATTGAAGCTATGCGCTAGAAGTGTAAAAGTACGTTTGTGTACATTCTCCTTAAGCCAATCTCGCTTGACAAGAAGCGACTCTAGGTGCACCTAAACAAATTGCCAGATTGGGTGCAAAAATTCAACAAAATGATAATTCTTGACGCTTTCTGAGAAGCCCCACCCAACCATCACAGGAGAATCTCAAGAAGCAGTGAATAGTCCTTTAATCAATGATCTAAGAACGCCTCAAGAATAACCTGTACCTTCCCGATGCTGACCCAGATTTTCCTGTTTAGGTAAGTATTTGACTTCGAGGGGAATTCATTGGAGACGACCAACTTTATTGCAAATAGCTAGGTGAAATTGACAACTGGTTTCGTGATATTATTACTCGGTAATACTTTGAACTAGAAGCGGGATAAACTTAGATAGATATAGTAGGAAGAGGAGGTTATGTCGAGCAAGGTAAATGTGAACGATTAGAAAAAGCAATGATCTTGCCCGCTTGGCCAAGTGGTAAGGCGCTCCACTCGTAATGGAGCGATCGCCGGTTCGATTCCGGCAGTGGGCAGACCGAAATAATTTGTCTTTTTTGGGTAAATGGAGACCCCAATATTTTTTTAAGCACCTTCACGCGTCTTTGGTTTGTGCTACATTTGCGCTCACTTTCACATTTTAATTATTTTTACTATCCATTTTGCGTCTTACGCGTTTGTCCCTTATTGCACAAATACGAGTGCATATCGTTTGTTTCAGAGTTTATCAATGATGGAAATTACGAATTGGCAGGGCTCCTCCCACAAAGTGCACAAGAAGCCAACATTTGAGGAACAGAGCGCACGCATACACAGTGACGGCAGAGCCTTCAAGCGTACTAAAAAATGTAAAAAGGCAAAAAAAATAAAGCATCAGCAGCAATTGTGACAGCCTTTTTTGACGAGGATTTGCTCGTCACTTAGGAGGACCCGCTTAAGATTTGCACCGTGGGCTCTTTGGAGCCATTTAAAGCTTCAAGCAACAGTTCTTTCCACACAGGTTGCAGCTCAACACGCAGTTCAAGCAAGTTGTATAAAATATCTTTCCTCGCTGTGAAAAGTTGGGGGTTAGTAACCTCTGTTTGCAAAAAATTATTCACAACTTGAGGTAATTGGGACAACAAATACTCCTGAGTAAATGGATTTTGCGACATCACAAGAAGCAATGCATACAAGTTGTCAATAGTTAATTTTGATAGCTTTTCGTTTGTAAAGTATTCAAGGTTCTGCGAGAAGAGGGCCTGGACTGAGGTGATGTTGAGTAGGACAGGCAAGTACTGGTTCTTGAGCAAGTTGTACTCGGTCAATGGGAAATCACTCAAGCAGTTCGGGTTTATTTGCGATAAAATCCTCACAGCAAGAGGAGACTCGGTTAAGCGGCCAGTGCATAAATTAGTAGTCAACCAAGGTTCGAATTTGGGATCAAAAGATATTTTCACAAGCAAGTTGGCCACTTCATTAGGAAGGAAGTCCACGTCATCATAAAACAAGTCAAGTAAAGCCTCAAGAATACCCACATGCTCCTCTGGTATATCAGGATAGAGAACGAAGATTACACCCCAGAACTGGACCAACAATATAGCAAACAAAGGATCTTGATCAATTAGCAGGCGGATTTGTTCCTGCGTATAGTAATATGAATTACATGGAAGAAAGTGCCCTGATGTTGCGAAGAGTTCTGCGTAGACAAGAAATCGGGATTGGAGCGTCGAATCATCTGTAATTGGTCGGTTATTTATTGGAGGCTTGTGTAATTTCGAATATTCTTTGATCAACGATTCAATCTGATTGACTAGCTCTAAAGAAATCTCATCATTTGTCAAGTATTGAGTGACTATATCTGGAAAGACTTGAACAACAAATTCATTCGCCTCTTTCAACTTTATCGTCAATAGCTTTAGGATGGTGGCCTTTGTCGATACGTCTTCATTATCCAATTGCTCAAGCTTCACCCGAATCATCTCCATCGGATACACTTGGATCAATTGTTCAAATGAACATACAATTAAGATCTTATCTAGTAACTTACTAATGCTACCCATGGGGTCTAGTTCCAAATAGTCCTCCCGGTGAATCAATCCAAGAATAGGCTGGATCAACCCGATGTCCTCCTGAACTGGCTGATACACCTCAACAGCTATCAGATCCTCAACCTCTTTCCCTCTCTTTACTCTGTCGATCTCTTGAATAACCTCCTGAGACATTGTTATTTTTTATTTTCTTGAGGCGTTTGTTAAACGAGGGCAGGCCACCTACAGGATTATGAGAACACACACAACTAAAGATGGACAGAAGGAATATTAAATATGAAGGGCAGCTATCAGCAAAAAAAAAGCAAGAGCAGTTGTAGGATATATATATATACTTAGACATAGATACGAGTGTGTGTATATGTACCTGCGCTCGTTAGACGGCCATGTACGCGTTTGTTTCAGAGTAATTCCCCGTTATCTTGAATGATCTCGGTTCTTTCCTCTTTGTTTCCAGTCGTGTCCAAAGTGACGCAAACCCGCTTATGGTTATGCATCCGGTCTAAAATAAACGCCATGCCCTGTGTTGATTTATATACGCACAGACGACAAGCCTGTCTTTTTTTCTTTTCAAACATACTACACTTCTTTTCCAACCATGTCATCAGTAGGGACGTTAGATACGTTGATGACAGCGTCAGAAGAGGTTCAACGAGAGAGTAATGTTGATAGTGGAGTTCCCAAAGTGAATGGGGGATTGGGCCTGCAAGTGGGCAACTCGTCGTCTAATCCAAATCCCTCCTCCTCAAATGACACGTCTACAACCACTCCCTCCCCAAACTCTACCATAAACAATGAGCAGGCCAACAAGCACTTGACCAACTCCATCGTGGATTCCGCCGATTCGGTCACCACTGCTTCCTCTCCTTACATGTCTGCGTCAGAAGCCCCTGCTGTCGATCAGGAAGCGGAATACAAAGAAATTGCAGGAAAACTTTTCAAAGAGGATTTCGTCTCTATCCAGCCTGAAGAATACACGCAGTTCTTAGCCGCAAACGATGCTGAATCACTGAGAATCAGAAACTACTACATGGACTGTTTTAGGTGGGACCCTAACTTGTTGAAATCAACGCGTATGTTATGCTCAAAGTTATACTTGAAAGGTGAATCACAAGAAATCGACAGAATCTTATCCTCATTCACAAAGTCGTATCTTAAGCAAAACCCAAATAACCTTTTTAACACCCAGAACTTTGAAAAGATTTATATCATTATTTACAGTTTGATTTTGTTAAACACGGCTTTGCACAACTCTGAGGTCAACAGAAAGAATATCATTTCGCAAACGGACTACATAAAGAACACCTTCACCACTTTTATTCAAACAAACTCAAAGTCTTCAAAGAAGTTGTCCATTAAGCAGAAGATCATTATCGAACGTGAATTGAGTAACTTTTATGAAGATTTAGCTAAGAATGAATTGCACTTGAAGAACAATTTGCCTGAAATCACTTCCAGCTCCACCTCCTCAAACATCAACCCTAAGCGTTTGTCTCGTGCTTTGTCTGCGAAGAAAAAGGCCCTGGACGAAACTTTAGATTTGAAGAAGGACGACGCTACTGAGCTGACTACAGACGGCCACTCAACCGAAACTGAAACCAGAGACGATGATATTCATGCTCACAACTTATCAAGACAAGTTTCAAACAACTCTCTTTGGTCCACCGATAGTCAGAACACCAGCAACCGTCGCTCATCGTTGGTCATGAAGCGTATGTCCTCTGCCACTTCAGCCGTTTCCCATTACACCGTCAACAATGGTCCAGCACAACCCCGCACAAGAGGTGTTGGTTTCACTAGAGCTTTGTTATCTGACCAGAAGAACTCCAAGTTCTACAAGAACGGAAATACATCTAGACTTTCCAACTCACTGTCTCTGACTTTGAGGGCAAGAACTCTTTCCCAGATCAATGCTCAACAACCAGATCACATTGGCGGAGCAACCTTAAACAAGCGCGCTTCGAGAGGCTCCATTGTTTCTAAAGAGTCCAACTCTTCACATCCTCCTGCCGATTTTGGCGAAGATGCCTTGTCCGTCTTGTCCCTTGATACTGTCAACTTACAGTACGCTGACGACGACAACCGTCAACAGGAATTGGACGACTTCAATGTCGATGACTACCAAGATCAATACGATTTGACTTTGGAATTGCAAGGGTCTCCATATTTGAAAGAAGGGTTATTGAAGTTGAAGGTGGTTAACAACGATCAACAAGACAGTACTGCCCAAAGTGAAGGTCAACAGCCACCAATTCCAAACACTGGCGGTTCAAGATTCTTTTCCTTCTTCTCTAAGAGCTCCTCGAACGCCTCATCGCGCTCCACTTCAAGCTCCTCATCCTCATCAAGCACCTTCTCATCCAATAAGTTTATTGAAAACTTTGTGGTTGTCTCCAAGGGTGAGTTATCTTTATACTCATTTGATCCAAAGGTGATCAAGAAGCACCAACAACAACAGAAGAAGCAAAAGCAAAGATATTTGTCCTCTATTGCTGAAGATGGCGAAGGTGTTGACTTTGAAGAGAAGGAGGAAGATGTTGGTGATGGTAACTGGTTGAAGAACGCCGCAAACATTGGTAACTTCAACTTGTGTCTGACCACCGCACAATTGGAAAAGCCAGTAATAAACTCCCAGAACAAGAAGGTCATTTTGTGGTCCTTGACATTCCCAAAGGTTTCCAAGAAACTGCCAAAGAAGTTCATTTTCGAAGCTGGTACCAAGGAAATTGCATTGGAATTCATCAACACCTGTAATTTCTGGGCCGCTAAGATCACTGCTATTCCTACATTGGAAGAAAGTATGTCCTCTATCGAATATGGATGGACCAACTTGGATGGCTTGATTAAACAAAAGGATCAATTTAAGAAGACTAAGCACATCATGAAGTGGGAACCTTTGCCTAAGGGTATTTACTTGAGTAACTACGTGGTTGAATCTCAAAAGTTTGACGACAACAAGGGTAACCATGAGGGTATGATGAAGCAATTTGTCAAGACCTTGAACTACTACAACCACTTGAAGAAGTTGTACAATGACTTCACCAACCTTAAGGTGAAGTTTGTTAATAACTTGCCTCAAAAGTCATATGGAGGTGCCAACTATTCCAAGATTATCCAGAACTACGATAACAAGATCCAAGAGTACAAGGTTGAATTGACCAAGTACAAGAACTACTTGATTATCTTAGGTTTTGGTTTACAATTAAGATTTGACTTGGAAGACCTGGACAAGTCGGACGACAAGTTCGAGCCAGATGACGCTACTCAAGTGAACCAAGAAGATGACGAATTAACCAAGTTAGTCAAGGCTGAAATCAAAAAGTTATTCTACAACATGAAGGATATCGGAAAGATAATACCAACATTCCAATCGTCCAAGTCCATTCAAAACTTGTCAGCTATACTCAAGGAATCGTCCGTTAACAAAGATCTTCCTGTACTCCCAACAGACCAAGCCGAGCACGGAGACGACGAAGCTGGCAGCATAGTTGCAGTCGATGACGCATCCACCCACTCATTGGTGAAGTCTCCAAAGACATTCACCTTGTCAGACCTTTCTGAAAACGAATCCCCAGTCAACCAATTGATACAAACATCATCTACCTCTCCATCACCTGTTACAAACACTCCGATTCCTATTGAATCAAAGGAATCCTTATTAAGTTATCACTCTAAATCTACTACCACTATCAAGGAAGAAGAAGAACCTGAAGAAGAACTTGAGAAGGCAAATTGATTTGGCCCTTTTCAGTTGAGATACCCAACATTCATACCCTTATACTTCTCTGATATGTGTTAGTTATTATAATTTTGTTCTTTTTGTTTTTTTTACCCTATATAAATCTTTAATTATAATAATGTTATTTGCTATTGACGTAAGAATGTATGGCGGTTGAAAAACTTGAAAATTTCGTCAGTGTGAACCTTGCAAAGGTTAAATTTGCAAGAAGAACCGGGACAACGGTGAAGGGACATGGCAAAGCATGTGATTGCCTACCGGGTCGGGTTGCTAGCTAGTTACTTTGTGCAGTTGTCCGTTTTGGGTAATTTCAGTTGGGTCGCAACAGTTGCAAATCGGTGTCTTTTTTCTCCCGCGAAAGCGTCGTAGAAAGTCGCATCGAGAGTGGGAGCATAATGTCGGACTACGAAAGTCGCATGGCCCAAGCTCGCTTTCTCTTTTCAAACAACCGCACGAATCGCCACCAACACACCTCCTCGCCATGTCCGATCCAAGTTCTATCAACGGGGGTTCCGCCGTTGCAATGGTGGGTAAAGACTGCATAGCAATTGCATGCGACTTACGTCTTGGGAATCAATCCCTTGGTTTAGCCAACAACTTTGAAAAGATCTTCCAATTTGGTGACAAGACCTTCTTAGGATTGACTGGGTTGGCCACTGACGTTACCACTCTTTCTGAAGTTTTCAGATTCAAGCACAACTTGTACAAATTGAGAGAAGAGAGGGACATAGAGCCTAAGACTTTGGCCAATTTGGTTAGTTCCACCTTATACGAAAAGAGATTTGGTCCGTACTTTGTTGGACCAATTGTCGCCGGGTTGGACTCCAAGACCAGTAAACCATTCATCTGTGGATTTGACTTGATTGGATGCATTGATTTTGCTAAAGATTTCATTGTCAGTGGGACCGCTGCTGACCAATTGTACGGTATGTGTGAATCGCTTTACGAACCAGACTTAGAACCAGAAGATTTGTTTGAAACAATCAGTCAAGCTTTGTTGAATGCGGTCGATAGAGATGCCTTGTCTGGTTGGGGTGCTGTTGTATACATCGTTACAAAGGATAAAGTTACAAGAAGGGTCTTAAGAACTCGTCAAGATTAGTATTTACATGATAAATGGATAATGATAACAGCGTAGTGCACCTTGAAGTTGACCAAGGCGTAGAGCTCAAAGCAGCGAATATTCAAAAGGTCCAGATGATTAATATGTATGTTACCATGTACCGGTTCATATTGGGTAGATCTGGTAAAAGACGCCGAACTTTGGCACTGCAAACTTCAAATAAAATGTTCAACTCTAAAGTCTACTTCTCTGCAAGGTCACACTACAGATAGCTCAAACACCTAAGGTTTTGGAACTTTTGACGACGGAGGTCGTTCACACACACAAAGCTTCACTCTCACTTACTCTCACTCTCACACACACTCTCTCTTTCCCTCAATCTACTGCTTCTTTTCAGCTTCCTTTTCAATCATCTTCTTCAAATATTCATCCTTCCCATATTCCTCTTCTCTATTCTTCTTTCTTAATTCTTCAAATTTCCTTTGCCTTAATCTGCTTTCTTCAATCTTTCTCTTGGAGTCTTCCACTCTGGTGAAGTGTAAGCACTTTGTCAACTCATTCTTTTCAAAGTTGCACATACCAAGAGCTTGTTTAAGGAACTCTTGTCTGTGGCACTCTTCGAGCGCATCCATGAGCTTTTCACATGGCAGGAATCTATTTCTGTCTAACTGCGGGTGCATATTGAGTTGATGTATTGGTGTTAAGGACTCAGGCGATAAATTTTTATTGATCACCTGCGAATTCAATTTGCTCGTTGTATTTTTGCTGCAAAATCACAAGACGTGGTGCATGACAACAAAGAACCTGGTCGAACTTGTTGAGATGTTATTCTTGGTATGTAAAGATAGGCGCTGTTTCTTAACAATAGGGGAATATAGAATTTAAGGTTTCTGAGACTGAGTAGGATAAGGGGTTTGAATCCTAGCTTTTGGAACAAGGCGAGGAAAAAGAGAGGGGGCAGTTCCAAGAGACGACCTCGGTAGCACCAACTTGAGGTATACTCCTTAGGTAAGACATATAGAATGAAGTCTATGCAGCAGCCTGTGATATTCAAGTCTGTTGAAACTGCTGACGCAATTCCTTACTCTTTTACCCCAAGTCATTTCTCGTAATTGCAACGGTGTTGCTCGCTCGCAACCATGAATGTCTATTCGAGAAGATTCCAATAACGCCTTCGACAGTCTACCGAGCGTTTTGCTTTGTCATTGGCGGGGGCACTATATCACTATCGAACACCAACCAGCAACACGGGTTGCGGATTTAGTAGGAGTTGTGGGTTGGCCAGGTGGTTTATATAATGGTGGAGCGGCACACGGCTTGTCTCACTCCTCCACACTTCAATGGGTATTAAGTCTGTTTTTATCACTGGAGCCTCTTCAGGAATTGGGTATGCAGTTGCCCTTGAGTTTGCAAAGAAAGGTTATAAGGTCTATGCTGGTGCCAGAAGCTTGGATCTCATGGAACCATTGAAGCTGTTTGGGGTATGCACTTTTGCATTGGATGTAACGTCCACTGCGAGCATACAAGCCGCATATGACCTCATTCTCCAAGAGCAGAAGGGCGAAGTCAGTTTGGACGTATTGTTCAACAATGCTGGGATTCCGTGCGTGCACCCTGCGCTTGATGTGGAAGACAGCGAATTCCAAGCGGCCTTTGACGTCAATGTTTTTGGTCCCATGAAAATTACAAAGAAATTTGCACCCATGGTTATCAACGCCAAGGGTGTGATTGCCTTTACAGGTTCAATTCTCGGTGTAGTTCCTGTTCCATGGTATTCTGGCTACTGCGCTTCGAAGGCGGCCATCTTGAACTACGCTAACTGCCTCAGGTTGGAAATGAAGCCTTTCGACGTAAGGGTGTTGCACTTCACCACAGGCTCTGTCAGCTCAGACTTCCTTGCACACTCGGCTGCAACTGTTCCCTCCGACTCGTTGTACTTTCTGCCACAAATGACTAGATCTTTTGCAGTTACTCAGTCACAGGTGATCCCACCAACTCCAGTAAAGAACTATGCCAAACAAGTGGTCCGCGATATTGAACACTCTTCTCTCAAAAACTTTGAATTCTACCGTGGTGCCAGATCCTCCACTCTTTGGTTTGTCTACAGCTTACTTCCCAGGTTTGTCTTTGAGGATGCCATTTTCAAAACGTACGAAATGAAGCCTTTGATAGCTGCCATGAAATCGAAATTTCCCAAGAATCAATGACTACATGTGTTTTACCCCAGGAACATTCAGTGAGAAATACGCAGTACTACAGTTTTAATGCTTGAAGACCTGTAATCTTTGCAGAGCATTCAATGCTCGTGCATTGAACACAGTACTAATAAGTTATCACTCAACAACGGTAAATCATCTTTGGTACTACATTAAACTAACATACATCTTCTATTGTTATGCTAATTAATTACCTAAATGTGAAGTCTAGTGTAACTGCACGCAGCCACTCGTAATGCACATTACCTATTTTTGAATTACCTCGACTCTAGTTAAACAACTCTTGGAAGAATGCCTCAGCATTTGGCTTCCTTCCCAAAACATCCGTCAAGTTGTCCATAGAGTCGTAACCTCCACCCCTCACCAAAATGATATCTCTGTACTTCAACCCACTTGCAACATTCATAGGGTCGTTCTTGAACAATGTGTAGAACATGTCTGTGGCATACACAAGGGAGTACAAGTAACCATAGTAGGAACTCTCGTAACCACCAGCAATGTGACCAAAACTGGAGTAACCGTTAGTGACGATTCCGTTGTCGTCGTTCATGGTGACGGAACTACGGGTTTCGTTCCACAACTTGGACATGTTGAAGGACTCGACATCTTCGTCTGTTTTGAGCATGTGACACTTCAAGTCAAACAAACCAAAGCTGAGTTGACGCAAGTTGGCCAAGGCACCGTTGACGTTCTTGGACTTGACCAATTGGTTGACCAATTCGTCGCTGATTGGCTCGCCGGTCTTGTAGTGCTTTGACAACTTCTTCAATTGAGGAGGGGACCAGGTCCAGTATTCCAACATCTGTGAAGGAGCTTCAACAAAGTCTCTTTCCACATCGGTGTGCAAAGAGGCAAGCTTTGTCTTTGCCAAAAGAGAGTGCACACCATGGCCCAACTCGTGGAAGAAGGTGACCACCTCGCTGTGGCGCAAAAGCGATGGCTTTTCTGGTGTTGGCTTGGTGAAGTTACATACCAACATGGTGATGGCATGCTGACGGGTGCCATCAGGTCTTTCGTAAGCAGGACCAACACCAAAGTTGGCTGCGTGGTTGAACTTACCTTCTCTTGGGTGCATATCCAAGTAGAGGAACCCTTGGAATTCTACGTCTGCTTCCTTGCCTTGGGCAATGTTCTTGAAAACTCCAAAGATCTTCACATCCGGATGCCAAGCGTTCTGTGGTGTGTTTTCAACAGGCACAAACTTGATGTCAAAAAGAGTTTCGTAGATTTCAAACATTCCGTCAATGGTGTTGTCCAAAGTAAAGTACTCAGAGATTGCCTGTTCATTGACCTTGTACTTGTCAGAGAGGTACTTTTCGGTGTAGTAGTTGTAGTCCCAGAAGTAGAATTTGTCTTGTGGGGCCAATCCAAACTCCTTCAATTCCTCGTTCTTGAAGGCAATCAACTCTGCGATTTCCTTCTTACCCAACGAAGTGAACTTTTCAAGCAAGTCTTCTGAGAAGGACAAGGCCGTTTCTGGGGTCTTGGCCATACGCTCTTCCAAAACGTAGTTGGAGAATGTGGGGTATCCCAAGAGCTTAGCCAACTTGTATCTAAGTTTCACGATTTGCTCCAAGATCTCAGCGTTTTCTGGAAGGTTGTTTTCTCTGGCTATGAAAGCAGACTTTCTAGTTTCTGGGTTCTTAGCGGACTTCATCAATGGGAAGTAGTCTGGGTACTTGAAAGTGACCTTAAGTTTACCGTCGTCCCTCTTTTCAAAGGTGTCGATCAAGTCTTCTGGCAATCCGTTCAATTCTTCACGGGTGAAAAAGACATGGCCGTCGTCTTCGTTCATGTTCTTAGAAAACTTGGACTGCAAGGCGTTGAGTTCGAGTTTCACGGCCTTGACCTTTTCTCTCAATTCCGGCTCCAAGGCCAACCCATTACGCTTGAACGCCTTGACCTTTTGGTCCAAGTGCTTCTTGTCTTCGTGGTGTGCATTCTTGTCGTCCTTGACCAAGTTGTTCAACTTGTTGAAGGCCTCGTAGAGGTCCACACGTGAGTCTTGTTCAATGTCGAGCTCATTCAATTGGTCGTAGGCGGTATTGGCTGCGTCTCTCACAGCTTTATCAGGGAACACCGAGTTGTAGAAGTAGATCTTGTGCTCCAAAAAGATGGCGTGGTTTAAAAAATTGGTGTATTCAGCGTAGACGCCATCAATTGTGGGCTCCTTTGCCGCTGCTATCTTGTTGTTGAGTTCAAGCTGATCTTTGGTAATCTTGTTCTTGAGCTCCTCAATGGATTCCGGGGTATCGGTCCACGAAGTGAGCGGGATCTGGGAAACTAACTTTTGATAATCAATTGGCATAATGGAAACTGGTTTTATCCTTTAAAAATGTGCGGAACACTGTGTTTTTATACTTTTCATTCGAAACTCGGGGTACGTCCATACACTGAAGTGGCAGTACGTGTGTCACGTGAAATCGCCCTCAAATGGGAACCCAACGCATGGCACCATCTGGTGGCAAACCAGAGGGCAGCATTGTTAGGTTCTCTAGTTGCCGACGTGATAGTGGCTTCGTAACTGCGGGTTCCTGGTTACTGTTCTCTGGTTTTGAGTGTTGGTTATATCTTGGCAGAGCCGTTTGGCTGAATGAGCAGCTTTGGTGGCTGCAACAATGTATATCAGAAGCTCGAAGTCACCGCCACCTACGAGCAAGCAAGTCAAGCTCTATGCCTTCCGACCTACTTACAAGGGAAGTCTCCATCGTGCCTACGGACTCTGTTTTTGAATCTTGGGGTGCCGATCTTTGTGTATCTGAAGAAATGACAGCTTCAACGTTGTCACCGAATACCTGAGCCGAGTCAGCGTACGATGAGATGTCCGAAACCTTCCGGAGCATCGGCCTAACCAGTGAACAGAATGATCGTTTAATTCCTCGTGTTTTCCTGTTGTTCTGGTGTCGTAGTGGGCAAAAAGGTTGATAGACACAGTACGCGGTCCCAAGTATCAACTGATATGCAACTTCATATACCTCTTTAAAGTACAATAAGCTACCGCACGTCACCACATATATCTAATTGACAGAAATCATTGCAATCTTGTTAATGTCTTTGATCGTTAACGCCACCTAGCAGGTTCAACTTGTCAGGTCACACCTCTGTACCCCCCGAAGATGGTTCAAAGGACATGCTACGTCAATGATCTTCAAAAAGATAAGCTTCGTAACTAGTGTACATGGTGAAATGCTCAATTGAATGATTACTGCACGCACGATCCCGCCATCCGCTCGATCTCCTTGCCAATGGTGTACTAAAGGCTTTCTTGGTGCTCGCGCAAAAATAAATCGTAACCAAAATAAATAAAGGAGCATCATGTCCAAAACAGATAGTGACTTAGTATTAGATTTCATTAACTCATTGCCCGACTCCAAGCCCGGTACACCTAAGCCAAAGGATGGCTCTACCAAAGCCGCTGCTCAGGGTGCTCAGGCAGGGAAGGGAGAAGAACTTTTAGACTTCTTGGACGAAATCGCCCTGCTGAAGAAGCCTGAATCGTCGAAACCAAAGTTTGAGCCAAAAAAGAAGGATAAGACCAGTTCCAAGGCGCCATCTGAAGCGCCATCTGAGATTCCATCACCAGAAAAGCAACCAACAGCCACATTTGAGAGTAAAGGTGCGACGGAGGAATCAAACGAAATCGACCCAATAGGGTCACTCACCAGTTGGTGGTCCTCCGAGGGGTCCTCCAAGGTGTCTTCCTTGTGGGGTACCATTACTTCCAACGCCCAATCCTTGGGGGAGACCACGTACCAATTGGCATCGCAAACGTCGACTCAAATCTCGCAACAACGTCACAAGTGGTCGGAGGCAGACCATGAGCAGCACATTGAAAACATCACAGGGAGACTCAACTCCATTTTCACCACCATGTCGAACCAAATCAGACAGGGGTTGATCAGCAAGGATGACGAATTGTTAAACATCCTCATGGTATACGACATTAAGGAACTCAACTACTTAGACCAGGCTGTCTACCACAACTTCAGCAAAGTCATGGACCAAGTCGAGGGTGGCATAAGGGTTAACGTCAACAACTTCAACAACCATCACAGGTCGGAAAACGGAAACGTCAACTTGAATATGTTCCACGGCAAGATCATTGACGGGGAAAAGTTGTGTTTCGCCAACTTGGAGTCGTCGGTCAAGGACTACTCCAAGATCGAAGAAAGCGCAGAGAAGACTGACATCGAAGAGATCAACAAGTCCAACATTTTCATATCAATTCAACCAATCACCACCAGGTTAGAAGGTGCTGAAGAAAAGTCAGAGGAATCAAACACCACCTTGATTGACAGCACCAACCAGGACTCCTTCTCCTTCACTATCATCCTCAAGGACATTACCAATGACATCACCATCATCACCAAGACCCAAGCATTCCCTTTGACATGGTCAAAGTGGTTAAGCGGTGAAGGTTTGAAGCAACAAGAGGAAGTCAAGAAGGAAAAGAAGGAAGATGCTGCTGCTGAACCAACCGAAGAAGCTGACGCAGAAGACGAAGACGAAGAGGAAGGTGTACTCAACCCTAGCGACTGGGTTTCAGGCTGGATTAGAGATGGTTTGGACTTGAGCTTTGGTGTCCTTGCTCAACAGTATGTAATTAAGAGAATGGGTATTTAAATGAAGGAACGGCGTTATTATTGTAGTCCGGAACGGATATGTGTAGGTGAACCATGTCCAATGTGCAGGAGGTGTATTATCTGAAACTGGCCACTTTACACGTCCCTACCACGCTCATAGCAAGTACAGAGCTATAGGCGAATGGTGATAGCTAGCTTTAGTTAATGGGCACGTTAGCTGGACCTTAAATCTGCTCTCTACAAAGTTAAATTATTGGTGTGCAAAAAAAATGCCCCTTGCCAGAATTGAACTAGCGACCTTTGCATTACAAGTGCAACGCTCTACCACTAAGCTAAAAGGGCAATTTTCGAAAGTTTTAGAAAATTTGTTTTTCAAGAGTGGTTGTCTGGAATAGGGTTGATGGTAGGCGTGGTGGCAAACAGCAGAGCAGAGGCATTGAATGAGATGAAGTAAGCATTACGGAGTAGAGGAGGGTCGCACGTGTGTGTCAACAACTTTTAACTGGATGAAAAGTGTTGTATTTCCATGGCTTTTCTGAACTGGGAGAGCGTATGTAGAATCGTCGTTCAGTATAAACAGGCACAGCTCTAAAACACTAAGCTCTGGTGCTCAATTTGGCTTAAAAGGCCTCTTCCAGTTCTCTCATGTAAAGCTCTTTGAACACTCTGTGTTGCCAGTGGTCGCCAGATACAGCCACCTGGTTTTGAAAACTGAACTTCCTCATGCTTGCTCTGCTGCCAACACTACACACCCCTCCCACGCCAATAGCAACTTTAGAAGTACATCCCTGTTGTTCATGTGGATAACCCACTGATAACAGTTACGAAAGGATGTGATCCGACTACATCCTAAAAGAGAATGTGTTACAACCTTATCGGAACGGGTTCTCGAGCTCCGTCAGCGATAACCACATGGGCCACTGGCGCCACCATTATGCGAGCAGTGCGGTTGCTCAGCGGCAGGGATGGTTGCGTGTGTAGGGAAGTTGCGCGTGGTCTGTGCTACAGGACGCCTGTGCTGCGTCTCGGAGAACCCTTTCCCTCCGTCCTGATTTATTAGTTTGTTATGAGCGCCCGCAGTACATCAAGATAGAATCTATTAATTAGTTATTGTATATTAGCTATTATTAAAATGTAGTATCAAACTACCCTATCTATTATATAAACCCGTACCGTAAAAGAGTATTAATATCTCTTTCATATAAGAATATCACACAGTGATACATTAGAACAAATCAGCAAACTCAGCAACGTTAGGATGAACAATGTTTGCGTATTTGTAGAAGTTTTCCTTTGAAGCGGAAGCAGTGGCGGCGGTTGCGGCGGCAGCGGCAGCGGCAAAAACGTCAACGTTGCTTTCTAAGGGCTTTGGTTCCTGCTTCTTAGGAGTGACGATGATGTGGTCATCGTTCATGTTTCTGATGTTGCCGTTGGAACTATGTTGGATGCCACAGCTCAAGTAGTTGGCCATTATTCTGTCAAATGAAACTTCATCATTTGCAACCAACTTGTTTGAGTAGTCGATGATAATGGTGCCCTTGGTCAGAGCCTCCTTGCAGATCTTTTCAAAGTCTTCAGTTGTGAATTGCGTGAATCTGTCTACATGGCCGTCCTTGAACAACTTTGTGGCAACTTGTCTGTTGTCTGGATGAATGTCAATGCACTCGTCAATGATAAATTGGTAGTCATCAAAGGATAATTGTTCTCCTGACTTGACGTCGATGCTGAACTTGGCAGTGAGTGATTGTGCTCCGCTACCGTTCAACTTGTTGGCAGTGCATGGCAAGCTGGAATAGTTTTGTAACTTCTTGAGTAACTTGAAGGAATCTTTGTTGGCAGGATTGTGGTAGATGGTGATACGCGAAGAAGGAATGGCTGCTATGGTAGCAGCAGAGGTTCTGGTACCAGCACGCAAAAATTGTCTAAACATGTTGAAGTTTATGTGAATATGTGAATGAATAATTTCCTTTTTGCTAGTGAACTTGACGCTTTATATATGACACATGCGAGAGATAGAGGGGATCGATAAGCGTTTCTTTTTTGCGCACCAACATCCAACACAAGGAGGGGAGTGCGAAAAATTTTGAAGGAGGAGAAGACTCAACAATTGATACGAGCATCGTTCAAGTTTCAGGGAAGTGTGGCAACTTGGCTGTGTTAACGTGGGTCTCCCCCCTTCAGTAGGTGCCCCAGGTATAGGTCACACCACTTTCAGTGCTCAATTCTACGGTGTATGCTCAGGCTACCCAACGTTCCCGTAGAATCTCGGAGTTCAACGTGTTTTTTTTTGACTCAGTCCGGAAAAAGTCTATACGATCGCTTGCCACGCAACGAGTTTTTTTTTACAGGTTACATATCCCCTCCCATAAAATTAGGATGACAGGCGGATCATCGAGCTGAACAAGTGACTAGCGTGGCGAAGAATCATGGCGAAGCCAGGCACAAGAGGAGATTCTGTCCTTTCTGAAGGGATGTAGGATCGATTATAACCGCCAGCATATTGCTGTGAGTTGCTTGCCCCTTTGGTTTCATCCCCTATCCCTCCCTTCCCCTCCATCTACTCTGCCCTGCTCTTTCCCTGTTCGCTTCTCTTTCCATTTTGGATAACAAAAAAATATCCTGCTTCGACTCGTTTTGTCGTGTTTTTCCGATGTTTGTTGACGGGTCTAGAATTTTCCAAAAATACAGTCTCCTTTTCGTTTTTTTTTTGCTGGTTCACAAAGAGGGGATTGGGCGTTCCAACGAGGGGAGTGGAAAAATCCTGCACCCAGTGCGTTTTTGGGAACGATGGTGTCCATTTTGGGAAGCGATGCCATTTGAGTTGCAACTACAACTAGTCAAGTATGGTTCTCGTGTTTTCTAAACATCTACAAACGGAAGCTTATGCCAGGGAAATCGGTGGAAACAGTAGGCAAAGTACGAAGTAAGAGGCGTAGCAAGCCTCTGGGAGGAGAAGCGACCTACCATCACGCAACATCTCAAGTCAAGTGAGGAGAAACCCAAGCTTGGCTTGTGTGAGAAGCTGATCGCACTTTGTAACCTTCGGTCCTTCTTGTCGTTTACAATTGTTGAACCCAACCAGACCCTGTCCCCTCATCCGGAACGAAATCAGTTGATTCAGTGTGTAGACAAACACTATTGTACGGTGTTTGGTCGGAAATGGTTCTTCTCCTCACGCTTGAGACCTCCCTCTGTGATCCAACAATGGCATGTTTCTCCTAAACTCGTCCACCTTCTCGATCTCCAAATCAACTACCCCTAATTCATAATAATCCCCTTCTTCGTCTTTCAACAATTCATCATTGTACTTCTTCATCTTCAATAACACGTCTCCCCATGGTGCTACAACAATGGATTCTCCCCAACTGACTCTGGGCTTTTCTCCAAGCGGGTGCTCTCCTGCCTGCGCCGCCATGACTACGTAACTTTGGGTGTCCACTGCTCTGGCTTTGGCAAGGAGTTCCCAGTGTGCTTCCCCCGTCTTCACGGTAAACGCGCTCGGGAAAGTGATGATATTGGCACCTAACTCTCTCAATTTTAATGCCTGTTCTGGAAATCGAATATCATAGCAGATCGCGAACCCTATTTTGAATGGATCAAAAACTGTGATAGGCGGCTGAATCTTGCTGGGTCCGGCCTCCACTGAGTTGGATTCTCGGAGAATCGGCCCATTGGGAACATCCACATCAAACAAGTGGATCTTTTGGTACTCAAAGATTTGCTCTCCTTGTGGATCCAAGAGAATCTGCACGTTCCGAACTTTGCTGCCATCGACATTCGGCGTATGGATCCCAACGGCAACGTACAATGAGCTCTTCAACCTCTTCAATTCGTCGGATATGACAGAAACAAAGTCTTTGTGAGTGGTCTTGGACAATTGAATCAGCGTGGCGGCGTCTTTGGCCAAGTAATCGGTTGCCTCTGGGAGAAACAAGATCTGTGCATTTTCCGATATGGCACGCAGAATGAGCTTATTCACCACCTTGGCATTCTGGCGAAGGTTGGGGCCGGACGTGAGCTGCCCAACTGCTATCTTTAATGAGGACATGATTAATAATGTGGATTGATCCACAGTAATTGCATTATCTAAGGAGCGTGATAATTCAGAGGTCACGTGAAGCACAGCGTGCGTATCTTCGCGTGCCTTATCTTTTGCACCCATCGTAAGCACCATAGTGGGTACCAGAGATCGTCAGGGCAGGGAGCTGCTACCATCAACACTTATCCAAAGCTGTAGATTACGATAGTTTCCAATTAACTAATTGAACTACTTTTTTTGGTATGTCATTTCAAAGCAGGTATATCTTAATGTAGGGGTAACTGTGGAACTGCCTTACAATCCTAGCAGAAATTCACATTTCAAGAGATGATTATCGCATAGCAAGTTTCCAAGTTTCCTATTAATGTATTCTGTTCTTGAGGTTCTAGTGCAGATTAATAGACCCACAACCTATACTCAAAAAAGTATTCTCTTAGCACCGGTAGCATCCCAATTGACACCAAAGTTGTTAGATAGTTATATCTCTTAAGTGTCATTTATTGCTGACAATGCATCGAACTGAATGTACAATATGAATAAATCCAGTTAATTAACTTAGAAATACCGAAATGTGAAGCCTCATGAGGCTTGAACTGTCACCATTCAACTCATGAATAGCCAAATGGTGATCTAAAGAGTAAGCCAACAGGGCGATCAACTAAAGAGTGAGCCAATAGGGAGATCAACTTAAGCGTTGGCCAAAAGGGAGGTAAAAATAAGAATAAGCCAAAGGTGAAGCTTTGAGAATTAGCCGAAAGGGTGATCTTTTCGAAGCTGAAAGATCTAATAACCATTTGAGAGCCTCTGAATTAATTCAGTGTTTTCAAGTCGCCTTTCAAGGATTCTCCAATACCATAAATAGGATACGATGCGAGATAACGCTTTAGCTAGAATGAGTGACAGGAATCTTTTGTCCCATTTAGTGGAGCGGCACTACTATGTCTGGAAATCAGGAACTGCTTGGCGGGTATTCTATTTGCGACCAGAATACTTTTTACAACTGATACTATACTGTATATTCAACAAAAGCAAAGCCCACCTAAGGCGAACTCTGACTTTGCTAACTACTATACTTAGGCGAGTAGTCAATCTGTCTTTGTTCATGCTTAACTAATCTCTCAGGACACGGGAACTGTCAAACTTTTCCGCGACTATGGGCCCTGCGTATGCAAAAGAATACTTGCGTCAATTGTCGGTGCCGCTCCAGAAGTTCCAAATTATATCTACATCTTAGAGGTATTCAATGTGGTGTTATGAGTGGGGGCAAACAGATTGCGGTATTTGTTTACGTGGAGACAATTGCTCAGGGTTTTGCATGCTCCTCTCTAATCAGCCAAGTGATGACCAGACTAGAGAGACTTAGGTTAATTTTCAGTTCTTGAGGATCATCTTATTAAGCCAATAGCAAGAGCTAGATGTACGTACTGTTTTACTCACCCATTGTAGCAAGCACGAGAATGGGCAATAAGACATTGAAAGCTGAAAGAGTATACAAGAAAAGTACTGTAATCTGTATTTATTAAATAAGCTACCATGAATATACGTTTTGTCAACTTAAGATTACGCTGGCCATGTGGAAACACCTTAAAATGGTGTCTCGTTATCGGTGGGGGGAAAGTCACCAGAGCTAAGTACACAATTCACAACACGATTGGATTTCTGTTCACAATAAAAGAGACCAGACATAGGAGGAATACCGAGTGGTTTGATCTCAACAGGAGCAGAAAGGGCAACCTGGGAAATTGCCAAAACACTGAGAAAAGCAGCAGATACTTGAATTTGAACCATTATTAAAACTTGATAGGGTGGGATGAAAGTGAAATGCCTTGGGAATAATGTCTGGTATTTATACCTCCCGGTAGGCGTGCTGCATGATATGGAGGCAAACATGCAACTTTGAAACTGAGGGGTGTATCAGCACCCAGCCAACAGATCAGCAATATTCTTTATCTGTTCTGACTGAAGTTATATTTTTTGCACCCAACCCGCACGAGCAAAACTATATGCGTAGACACGTCTGTACGTAGAGATATCAACCAACAGAATCAGGTAGCTCTTCAAAAGAGAATCTTACGAGTGGCCTATTGAACTTGCAATCTATATGTCAATTGGCTCAACAGACGCAAGTATTGGGCCCCTGTATTTGAAAATTTTGAGTACTGGAGCACTGCAACATTTTATCCACTCTGCATAATCATGGAAGAGAAATTCTGAAGCTAGCTAATGTCGCATCTCACAAGAACACCAGTAAATAATTAGAGACAGAAAACGGGGTACGGCACGAAATGTCATTTCAAAAATGTTTGACTTTTGAATCCAGTTGATTGAGATGGATTCTACGGGGAATCGAAAAAGAGATTACCATGACCTGTAAAGCAGAGTAGACTAACGTCATTTCAGTGGAAATAGGATTTACATGATCGAGCTCAAGCAGCTTATACTTATATAAGTTTTCGTCAGATGATCCATGTCCCGTGTGCCCCACAGAAAACTTCTTTTGCTCAGAGGTTCATCAATGAATCAAATGGAAAATCAGATAAATGGCTATTTCAGCTACTCATAGCTGTAATTTAGGATATAGTGTTTCTAAAAGGCAAAAAAATTTGTAGAATAGTCATATGGTTGAGCAGCATCATATTGTCTGTTCAGGTACTATCCATCTCTCTAAGACAATCCATCTTGGAGTTTTACATCAAATTGCAATACTTTGCAAAAAGTCAGCAAAACTTTCTATTTAATTAATGGAAGGGTTCTGATTAGATGATCTATCATCACCTTCGTAGGTCCATAAATCTTCGTTATCATAATAAAATTTACTCATCACAATGATACGCTTGCGGTGGGAAACGGAAGTTAAAGACCTGTGAGCTCCAGTTGACATCTCAATTGTATTCAAATACCTAAATCGTGAGTTTGATTCTAAGTCTGCTTCTGAGTTTGATTCTAAGTCTGTTTCTGAGTCTTCTTTTAAATCTACTTCTGAGGCTGCTTCTCAGTCATTTGGTATCACTGAAGTTTGAAATACGCCGCTTCTGCCCGGCCAAACATCACCCCTATATGGCTGACATTGCAGACATCACTTGAATCATACCAAATCACTGCCGCTATTGGCTAACCACAATACGTCACCATGCTGGTGGAAATACACCACCGAACTGCACCACCGCTGAAATCAGATATCCGCGGAAATTAATTCGGAGCTACTCCGAATTGGATCCTGGGTGACTCAAAGTCATCGGGGGTAAACTTCCGTAGCCACGTGCCGCATCGCCTCAATGTGCATCTGAAAGTTTGTTTCTGGGGAGAGAGCACTCGATAAAGTACGCATTTTTTCAGCACAGCCAAAATTTGAAGAGTCACAGCAACAGGCAGCAATTGCAGGAGGAATGAGGGGAGGTATGATCTGAGGAGGGCGTTACCACTTCAGACAGGTGATTGTTTGATCTGGTGTCAATACGCAGGAGTGGGACCAGAGTGGGACGACTATTGTGTAACTGCGTTATCTTATCGGGGAAAGGGGAGAAGAACAAAAGGAGAAATGAGGAGAGATGGAAGAGGAGAGATGGAAGAGGAGAGATGGAAGAGGAGAGATGGAAGAGGAGAGAAGGGAAGTTGAGGAGACGGATTGGGAAGACAAAGAGAAAGGAGTAACAGACTGATGCTCAAGGTATGCTTTAGTAGTGTGTGGGGACTGGTTCTGAGGTACCTCAGTGCAGAGTGAAACTAAGGTTGCTCGCAGGCATCCCCACAAAAATCACATGAGTCACCTGAGTCTCACCGTTTCTGATCAAAAAAAAAGGCAGATCCGGATCCCAATTCAACACAGATGAGGATGTAGAATTTGATGTCGATGTAGATCCCAGTCCAGCACAGATGAGCCAAAGACAAGATCGTCAATAACAGACCTTCATAAGAACACTCTACATTAAACTACAAGTTGGTTCATAACAGCAATAAATATATTCGTAATTCATAAAGTAAAGGCACAGCCTATGTACATGCAAAGCTTAGGCCTTGTTAACTGGGCCAGCAGTAAAAATTTCTTCACTAGAGTGAATGGTTGGTTCGAAGACCTCTTCTGGAATGGCACCGCTTGGAGTGGCAGTCATAACATCATCGTTCGCCACCAAATTGGTGTCACCAATGTTGTTGAAGTTGATACATCTTTGTCTAGATGAAAAGTGTCTTGGTAAAGAGGCTCTGAATTGAGAGGCTGGGAGCCAACAACGAGAAGCAGTCTTGAAGGAAGCAATGTTGAGAATCTTTTGCATTGGAAACTTTGTCTTTTTCTGAAATTTGATGAGTGATAAATCTGGAAATCTCAGATGCTTATATATGTGATTTCCCACGTTGCTTGAGTCATCCGGAGTAACGGCAGGAGCGCAGTAGAAAACTGTGTACGTCATTATCCTCGGACGAATAGATATGGCTTGTCCTGCACACAGCGGTTGATGACTCCACCCGTCCGAAACTGCATGGGATTTCTGGGGAATCCGCGGCAAAGCACTTTGGGCAGAAAATCAGACGGTCTGCCCAAAACGTCGGCCGATTGGAAACGCACTAACGTGCACAGGGAGCTAGCACCGTAGTGGCCGTTTACATAAGCAGCTTCTGGTTCGATATGCCGCCCCCCTGGCCGCATTTTCCCTTTGCCTTGGTGGTTTTTTCGCCCGTGGTGGCCATCACTGTTCCCACCTCCTTTCATCCTGCGTAGCCTTAATTTTTTTCTCCCCTTCCCCGGACAAAAATTCCGTCCATCCTATCACCATTTCGCAAGCAATCCGGGGAATTTTTAATTGTATACATCATTGTTTAGACATGCCTGGTTGGGAGTATACACCATCTTTGAGAAATAAGGTACTCCAGTATGCTGGGTACAAACAGACGTCGATTTCGCTTCGGCTGATGGTCCAATTTGGGCTGTCGCCAAGCCCAGGGTCCCTATTCTTAGCCCTGCAGTTTATTGTTGAAGAGTTGCCGATAAGGTTGGCACTTAAAGTTAAGGACCTCGAATACGCTCCATTGGGGTTGGGCGACATGCCTCTGACCAAGAAGGTCCGTGACTGGTACGCCCAGTCGTTTCAGGAGTTGGTCGAATTGCAAAAACCAGAGATCTCCGAGTCCTTGAAGAAGCTCTTGGAAAGTAACAACGGTATCAAGTCTCCAGACCCCACTCCCCGTACCGATAACCTCGCCAAAATCGAAGCTCAGCACCCTTCGGTTAATAATTTATTCAGCGACGATGGAATCGTAATAAGACACCAGCAGCACAATCCGCACCAACTGCAGCAGCAACCACCACAGCTGTCGTCCCACCACCCCATTGAATCGTCGCCTACCTTTGGAAAGCAGTACTTTACCCCATGTCCGGCCAACATTGTGTGGCCCAAGGAGGTCTACGACTACAACAAACTCGTTTGCGATGCCTTGATCAAGATCAAGAAGCGTCACGACGCTACTGTCGCCACAATGGCCCAGGGTGTTCAGGAATGGAAGGCACAGAGCAAGACCTACTACATTGCACCCAAGATTCAGACGTTTTTGGACCGTTTCTACATGTCCCGTATTGGTATCCGTATGTTGATTGGACAGCAGGTTGCGCTCCATATGTCCCAAGCGTCTCCAACCAAGCAGCGCATCAACTCCTTTTTGCATGGCTCCAACGGCAACTCCAACGGCCCAACCTCGGCCAAGTCAAACTACGTCGGTGTCATTTGCACTGACTGCAACGTCAGCGACATTGCCCAGGACGCTATCGACACTGCCAAGTACATCTGTGAGGAATACTACGGGTTGTTCGAAGCACCAGAGATCCAATTGATTGCCCCACACCACGAAATCAACTTTATGTACGTTCCTGGCCACTTGATCCACATGCTTTTCGAGACCTTGAAGAACTCGTTGCGTGCCACCATCGAATCGCACATGCCAAAGTTGAAGCGAGAACTAATGGACAAGGATCCCAACTTGAAGGAATCTGACATCGACATCAATGATTTGACCTTCCCGCCAATCAAGGTCATTATCTCAGAGGGTGCAGAGGACATTGCCATCAAGATCAGTGATGAAGGTGGAGGAATCCCGCGTAGTGAGATCCCTTTGATCTGGACCTATTTATACACTACTGTGAGTGAAACCCCAGTTCTCGAGTCCGACCAGAACAAGAACTTTAGAGCCCCAATGGCCGGGTTTGGCTACGGGTTGCCTATTCTGAGATTGTACGCCCAATACTTTGGTGGTGACTTGAAGTTGATTTCCATGGAAGGGTACGGAACCGACGTGTACTTGCACTTGAACAGGTTGAGTAGTAGTCTGGAACCATTGCCATAAGCTCATTATTAATTAAATATGATATTCCTTCAGTTGGTGAAGATAAATCGCTGGATGAAATGAACAAGTGTGTACTGGATTCTAGGTGACTGCCGCTGGAGTACCTTGCATTAGATGCTGGCTCGTTGCTGGCCTCAACTGTCCATTGCTACGTGGTCTACGCTGTTTTACCATCTGGCAATGGTAAAAAGTTTCAAGTTGTACTTGATATGTTCTTGTATTTTATGGAAACCCATGTTTTCTTGTATGGAAATTTAAGATACTTAGTATTCACTAATGTAGTTTGCAGACTAATTTAGTAGGTAGGTTAGTTTGCAGTCTAATTTAGTAGTAGTTCACGAGTATAGTTTGCTGTCTAATCTAGCGAGGTTTGCAGTCGAATCTCATAGTGTACAAGGTAATTTGCAATCGAATCTCAAAGTCACAGATGACATTATTGCTCTGGCGGCACAAAATGTGGGATCCGATATCACACAACACTGGACAAACGGAGCTTCCAAGAACAACCCTGTGTTAACGTACGACCCGTTCGTGGTGCCAGGAACCGGCCCACTACCGGGCCCCACCGCCGGGCACTCTCCTTTGTGCTGCAGCACTTTTTTTTTTGGTCGGGCGAGCGGTTGCAACTCCCACAGTATGAGAGCAATCCCACGCTACTCACTCGGGGAAGGAGAAAACGAGCCAGGAGGAGGCTCCCTATGAATCAGAGCTAGCTTGGGCAACAAATAAACTTGGAAGGAGCAAACGGCGTCCTCAAAATTCCAGGTCACATGAACCTTATGTAGAAGAAATAAATTATATAGATTAGGCATTGTTGTGAGAAGTTTACAAATGCCTGTGCAATCACCAGCTGTACAAGTCAGCCAGCCCAAAACAAGCTTAAAGAGTACAAGCATATGTTAGTAGTGGTTTAAAAGGTTCCCTTGTATCTGCTGTGTGTAGGGTGTTTATGCAGTCGAAGCGGTTGAATGCGTTGAGAAGGCGGTCAGCCGTACTTTCTTTTCCCCACAGTTCGACCCCAACCCAAGCATAGATGCGGTGCTTAAGAATGCACTGCCTTAACGCCCTTCTACGCTAGTCATCCAACTTTGCCTAAAGTTATGACCAAGTTGCGGGAAAAGGTTTAGAGTTTTCGGACTCGAAACGCCCAAATTCACCGACGGGCAAAACTCTCGAATTTCCCCGGCTATTCAACTACCGAGGCAAGTCCGAAAGCTGGGGATGCAATGAACCCCATCGCCTCTACTTCCAAAAAACTCTGACTATTCAAAAATAGACTCCTCTCTCCAAGTGCATGCTCATCTCTTCGTATTTTTGGTCTTCTCTTCTCCCTTGGAGGTTGATCCTGTTTCGTCGTTCAGGGTCCTCCAGTTCTCCCACACAATGAATATCCCAAATATCAAATTTTAACCTGCAAAACATTCAAAAATTATAGTAAGCAACAACCCAGCGCAGTGTCTTAGTCTATGGAGATTCTTCTTTTTCGCTAACTGTTAACGGACCAGAGTTTGGGGCCGCTCTGGTGTCCTTTGCAACCTCCTAAGTGATTGCCGAGGGATCAAGTCCCCACTCCCCTCACGTGCGAACCGACAAACAAAAAAAAAAGGTAACAACTTTTATCATACAAATCAGCAATGTCTGTCCCCAGAGCTAAACCTTGGGAAGTGTCTTCTGGTACTTCTAGCGCGACTACAAGTGATATGTCTGCGTCGACCACATCATCGATAGGGTTGGACAGCAGCGCCTCTGCGTCAGCTATTCCTGAAAGACCAACATCATTTGCAGATATAAATTCATATGGCACTACGCCATCAGCTACATACGGCAGCTCATACAATAGATATGGGTCCAGTTACGGTGGGGGCTACGGATCCCTGATGTACGGGGGAGGATACGGGTCTCTGATGTATGGAGGAGGATATGGTAGCTACGGTATGGGAGGAGGCTACGGCAGCTATGGAATGGGAGGAGGATACGGGTCCCTGATGTATGGGGGGTACGGAATGGGAGGAGGATATGGACACCAACCAGGTATGGGAGGACCTGGAGGTCTTGGAGAAGGGACACAGGCCACATTCCAGCTTATTGAATCTATTATCGGGGCCGTCGGCGGGTTTGCTCAAATGTTGGAGGCAACTTACATGGCCACCCACTCATCTTTTTTCACCATGGTTTCATTAGCAGAACAGTTTGGTAACCTCAAGAACGCTTTAGGATCACTCTTGGGGATCTTTGCATTGATAAAGTTTGTCAAAAAGATATTTTATAAAGTCACTGGCCAAGTGTACAACAACGGGATAAACATCAAAGAGTTTGCCAAGTTCGAGAAGCAACAAAAGAAGCTTGAAGCTGCTGCCAAGAGACTGACCACATCCAAGCCAAGAATCTCTTTGAAGCCTTTGTTGATTTTCCTTGCTGCCTCCATCGGGCTCCCATACTTGTTAAGCAAGGCCATCCAAAAGTTAAACGAACAAAACCAAAGAAGACAGTTGGGTCAAGGCGGTATCCCTGGTGCCATGAATGCCGCTGGTGGCTCTCCAATAGACCCAGCCAACTTGCAGTTTGCCAAGGCCCTCTATGAATTCAACCCAGAAAACCCAAATATGGAGATCGAGTTGAAGGTTGGGGAATTGGTCGCCATCTTGACCAAGTTGGATCCGTTAGGAAACGAAAGCAAGTGGTGGAAGGTCAGACTGAGACTGGGAAAGGTGGGTTACGTTCCATCAAATTTCTTGCAAGTCATTGAAAGAAGAGAAAAGAAGGAACCGGCTGCTGTGATGCCTGGTGCATTACCGGAGGCTGACAAGTTAAGTGTTGGGGAATTTGAGAAGTTCAAGCAAACTTCTCTGTAAGTGTGAGATAGAAGAGAATGGTACTATAAGAAGCAATGGGAGTACACTAAGAGTTTTTAAAAAAAACGAACCGTACGCTTACGATTTGCGTTTGGATTTTTGACACTAACCACCTATGGTGTTCTTGTCTCCACCTTTTTAATAACCGGTAAGATACAACGCCACTGGTATTGTCGTCCATATTGAAGTGTAAAATCTGCTGACTTGGGTCGTCAGTGCAGCTCACTGATAGAAAGTACCAATCAACTAGGAGCCAGGCGGAGCACGTCGGAGGTTTTGAGAAAAACACCACAATTGTTATTGGTGTGTTTTGCCAAGTATCGTGGTACGGTCTGTGATACCCGGATTTCAATCGTTATATAGCTCATTCGCAGAATAATGAACGCTACAGGCATATTTATATAAAATATAATGTTCCGTGATCAAAATTTATTAGTATGTAGTCTACTTTTCAAATGCATTCTTAGCTTCCTTGGCTTTTTCAGCGGCCTTGTCAGCAACATCGTTGGCCTTATCTTCTGCCTTGTCAGCGACATCCTTGGCGGCATCGACAGCCTTTGCAGAAGCGTTTCTTGCGGCGTGCTTAGCATCCTCAGCTTGTTCGTTGACCTTAGGAACAACTTTTTCGACTGAATCCAACCCGTCGGCCAAGACCTTTCCTGTTTTCTTGTTGACGGCGTCGGCGGCGTTGGCGATGGTCTCGGCAGGTTTGGCGTTTTCAACAGCTTCCATTCCGCTGGCCAAAACCTCACCAGTCTTCTTGTTCACTGTGTCAGCAGCGTTGGCAATGGTTTCACCAGGCTTGACTTGTTCGGCAGCTTCCATTCCTCCAGCCAAAACCTCTCCGGTCTTCTTGTTGGCCTTCCACAAGACCTCCTTGGCGGAATCTATCACACCGTATCTCATTTGGCTCAGTGTGGAGAGCATTGCTGACTGGACACCAGGACGCGCCATGGCTGCACCATTGACTCTTGTGGAGGTGCGGAAGGCAGAATTGAGGGCTGTAGCTTGCTTGGTAACAAATTGGCGAAACATTGATGTAGTAATTAAGTTGGCCAGCTTCACACCGTGCCTCTCTATGGTATTTATACTTGTACTGTAGGTTGCAGCAACATTACCAAATGGAGCATAGCAATCAAAAATTATAAGGGGACGCTTGCTACTCATGCAGACCATGTGTAATGTTATGAGCGAGGACACGACACTTAATGTGGTATGGCGTAGTCTTTACGTAGAATGGGTCATCGCTTGTGTCAGGTGCCAGCAGGCGGTGTGGCAAGTGTCCCCTGGTGGTTGCGCTGGACATGCAGCAAGTTTGCGTCACGTGCACTGCCCCGGCATAGAGTCTTCTAGAAAAGTGTCACATGACACGTGTGGTTTTGTGGTCTCTTGGGACCGTATGAGACCATTACTGGGGTCACCAGGACATCCGGGAGGCACCGCGTGGTTGCTCGTGGGCAGCAACTCGCTAGAGGGAGCGCATATGGCGGTGTTCGAGAAGTTGTGACCCCCAAAAAGTGGTCGATTTGGTGTTGTAATGCAAGGAGTGGCGGCTACTTTGCACGCTCATGGTTCCACTGAACCCTGTCTGACGTACGGATGAGACCTGTTGCCCGTTCTCCTTGATCGCTCTGGACCTCCAGTAGGTCTGGGGCTCGAAGAGCCAGTTCTCCTGCCGTTAGACTCTCTTGTGCTCGAAAACAACGGGTTGTTCTGGGCAGACGGCGAAGGAATTAAGGGCTCAGTTTCCTCTTCTGCGTTATTATCACTTTCATCAGAGGGACTAGCTGCCAAGTCGCCAATGGTGGTAGTGTGAGGAGCAAAGTGCACTCTAGTTCGATCCTCATCCTCTGTGTTGTCCTGGTTCTCTCTGGTGGCGCTAAGGGACCTTCTTCTTGTAAGTCTACTGCTTCTGAAAGGTCTCCTTGGAACGGCGGTGAAAAGTCCCGCAGGATATGCATATCTCCCTGGAAGTATGAGATCAGGGTCTGGGGTGTTTGAATGTGTGGGGAAGTTGTTTGCCCAGTTGGAGTTCATCAACAGCTCTGTCAATGGCGTAATCGATGGATTGAAGGGCCTCAGGTACGGCTCAAAGATGTTTGTACTGTGGTTCGCTAAATGAGTTGTTAGTCCTTCCTCGTCGTTAAACCGCGCAAACAATTGGCTACGGATATCCCTCAAAAGCGACTCCTTTGGGCCCCTCGTGGGCTTGACCTCTGCTTCCACCTCCTCTCGACACAATGGACAGCTCACATTGTTCATCAACCACTCGACTATGCATGTTTTCCCAAAAATATGGTTGCAGTTGGGCATTTTCACGGCAATGTGGCCGTCTTCTTGAAGCGCCTTCTGCTTCTCCTCCCTTTCCTTTTCCTTAATATCTTCCTCGCTCATGTGGCCTGGGAAGCAGTCGTCCTGTGTCATGATTTGTAAGGTAGCAAGGTTGCGTTGTGGGACCCTGTTGTAGAATTGTGCACCCTCGTCCAGTGGTAGGAAGAGCGACGGGTCCAGAAAATCAAGGTTGTGGCGCATTGATTCGACGCCTGTTCCTCTCAATACTCGCTCGTTTTCGTCAACAATCCTCTCAAACTCGTCTTGGCCCATCCGACGGGTGTCTTGTGTGGGCTTGGTCGCCGTCGGGCTCTTTCTTGCTTCGTATTTGTCATAGCAAATGGGGCAGTCTATATCAACGAGGTCCTTCTCCTCGACGTAGATCAAACTTTCAATCGCAGCACCAGACGCCATCTTCTTCCGCTGGTTGGGGTTGAAGCCAAATCCACGCTCAAGTACATCTCGAAGCCACTGTGGTATGCTATCGGAATCCAACTCTGTGTCAAGTATCGTGTTCATTATTAATTTCTGATTTGATTTCGCGGTAGCACTCATATAAATATAAATGCGGGTGGGAGCGTGACTACTCGAAGGCGATCCACGTCTCAATGACGATCGTCCACTAGACACCATGCACCGAAGCTGCGGATAAATGCTGACCTCCAATTCGTGGGCGCCCAGTAACGTCATGACGGTCAGTGGCAACCTTTTTACTACTGCTTGCGCAGGGATTACTAATATCTTACATGTGTATTTACTGCAAATTTCTATGATAAGGGAGGTTCAGGTGCCTTGAGTGACACCGCGCTAGAAACTGAGCATCACGGGGCATCCTAATAAAATGAAGAAAGCAGTCACTCTATTTGCTGTACAGTAGTTGGAAAGGAGCAACTTTTGTGATGGAGTGTGTCAGTTCTTGATCTAGGTTTGGAAGGAGCGGCTGAAGTTGATGGAGAGAGAATATATTTAACCTTTTTGATAACCGTACACTGAAACCCCATTCGGTGATAGTACTGTAGGCTGTATTGCTGCAAAGATTCGGGTTCAGCTCACTCAAAAATAAAAAAGCGAGTCATTCAGTTGCAGCCCTTGGTTGTAGATGATGTAGCAGGTGCGTCTGTACCTCACATGAAACTGAGCTACCAAACACTTATACTCCCATGCATCGCTCTTTGTCCCCCATACGGTTTCTTATATTAACATGGCATGCACGTCTTCTTAATCCATTGTTCTCTCGCCTACAAATATTGGGCCCTCAAATTGGTAACCATCGACTGCTTTTCCAGTGGTAAAGTACTGATCTGGTCTGCAGGTAAAGATAACACCTGAGAGATCAACTCTGCTTGATCTGGAGGTAATGCTTGAAGCTTCTGCTGGGTATGCTGAGGCAAATGAGGCCACTTTGACTGTGCTCCGTACCCTCCTCCGTTGTTGAACAGATATGACTGCTGGTAGTTGTTCTGCGGAGGCTGGGGGATGGAGGGAGGGATCTGCTGGACCGGCTGAGGAGGGGGTGGGGGTGGGGACTGTGATGCGGCCTTCATCGACTCATTAATGACATCTTCATCAATGAACCCCATCAACAACAAGGCTTGTGCAGCGCTCGTCGAAAGCTCGGGCAACAAGTTGAACACTTCGTACGCTCTCGACGCATCCGGCCCATTCAACATATTCTTCAAGTTCACTACAAGTTCAAGCAATTGGTTGGGAGGGATTTTACTCAAGGTCTCGTTGATCTTGTCTGGGGTGCTCAAGGGAAGCTTCGATACCTGAGGCAAGTGCCCGTACTTATTGGCCATTTGCGGGTGTTGCGACAGCAGCTGCGGTCCTGGCGCTGGCATGTTGGGGAGATTAGGTGCAAAAGTGTTAGACGTAGGTGGTTGGTGGTGAAACTGTTGCTGTGGCTGCTGTTGCTGCTGCTGTTGTGGAGGAGGTGGCGATCTCCCGTCGTACAAGAGCTCCGGTGGAAGTTGAACGCTAGGTGGTAAATGCAGTCTATCAAGGGCCAAGACAGGTTTATCTCCGCCTCCCGACTTGTATGCTTCTTTCGAAGCCTCTATACGTAACTTTTTAACTTGATTGGTTCCCGGATGTACGATCTTTATGGCGCTAAGAATGGGTATTGCTCGCTGTGCATCTTGAGGGCTTTCGTACTCGATAAAACAAAAGCCCTTGTTCTTTCCCACGTAATCAAACCCAATCCGAACTTCAACAACATTTCCGGTCCCACAAACAACAGACTTCACTGTGTTTTCGTCCCATTCGTATGGAAGCAGTCCTATATAGACCACCAGTGAAGCAGATGTTTTGTACATGCTTTTTTATTTGCCTTGAAGATTTTTGGAATTTTAGTGCGAAGTCTCTTTTTGGTGTTTGGTATTTTGCCAGTGGTTTGCCAGTGGTCCTAGGGCTTTCTGCCAGATTCTGTATACGTCAATCGAACTACTACATAGTTTCCTTGGTCTTTTGCTTCTTATTTAAACGCTGTACTGCATCCACTATAGGTTCCGTCTGTTCCACAGGGAATCTGGTGGGATATAACCCACAGGAGCTTTAGTTTGCTGAGAGGTCGCTACACGTCTATCCCTACCGTCTTTGGTACGCAAAAAAACGTCGCTAATCTTTCTGTAAATTGCCGGCCCTCCAAAAAATAAACACTGGTAATTGCGGGTGTGTGCACCCATCGTAGCTGCGCGCGCGCGCTCAGGCACACGCGACTTCAAGGTATTATTCGTGTCCTCAAGCAAAGCAATTGAACCAACACACTATGGAAAGATTCGGCTTCCACAGAGTATCCAACTCTCCGACCCAACCAGGTCACCCCACTATTTCACACAACAGACCAAATCAACCGGCTTTCAACGCTCCGCCACCGCCATCTAGACACATCAAAAGAAACCTCAAGACGGTGAACGCTCCGGGCAACGATGTTATTCTTGCCAACTGTGTTGCAGTCAATCCAATGGACTTTGACGGGGTTCCGGACCGCAGCACCATCATTTTAGATGCCCACTACGTTTACTCGATTTTCAAACACGATGGCGTCAACCCAGGAACTATCGGGTTGGGTGCCAACATTAGAACATGGGGGGCATGGTCCTTGGACCAGGACATCCTTGTTGAAAGTTTCAACATTTTTGAGTCTGGAGTCGAGCTGTATCTCAGCGGCTTGGAATTGTTAGTTGATTTCCGTTCTGCCAGAAACTCCCACTCCAATCCAATTGCACACGAAGAATTGGTGGAAAGATTCATGAGTACTTGCGAAAACCAGGTGTTGCAACCAACCGAGCAGATTGTCATGGAATTCAAGGGTGTAATCTTGCTGGTCCATATCAGCAGTGCGCAAGTGATCACCATGAGGCCAGATGGTCCTCAAATCCAAGACTCTACAGACCTCTCGTTGAAGGGGATTTTGACTAGAGGTAAAACCGAGATTATCTTCTACCCAAAACCAAAGTCCGTCATGAATTTGGTCAAACCCTCCAAGTTGGAGGGTAAGAGACTAGGCTCTGGTGTTGGCGGCCGTCCCCGTGCCAAGAAACAAATCATTAACCCAGACTTCAAGTTGGAGGACTTGGGTATTGGTGGTTTGGATGACGAATTCAAAGACATTTTCAGAAGAGCCTTCAACAGTAGAATCTTACCTCCCGAACTTGCCGAAAGATTGGACTACAAGCACTGTAAGGGTTTACTTCTTTACGGTCCACCAGGTACCGGTAAGACGTTGATTGCTCGTAAGTTGTCCAAGATGTTGAACGGTAAGGAGCCCAAGATTGTCAACGGTCCGGAAATGTTGAGCAAGTACGTCGGTGCGTCGGAAGAGAACATCAGAAACTTGTTCAAGGACGCCGAGGCAGAATACAAGCAAAAGGGAGACGATTCCGACTTGCACGTTATTATTTTCGATGAGTTGGACTCGGTCTTCAAGCAAAGAGGGTCTGCCAAGTCCGACGGAACCGGTGTTGGAGACAATGTTGTGAACCAGTTGCTTTCCAAGATGGACGGTGTGGACCAGTTGAACAACATTCTTATCATTGGTATGACCAACAGATTGGACTTGATTGATACCGCCTTGTTGAGACCTGGTCGTTTTGAAATCCAAATCGAAATCGCCTTGCCTGATGAAAAGGGTAGGTATGATATCTTGCGTATTCACACCGCCAAGTTGCGTGAAAACAACTTGTTGGAGAATGACGTGGACTTCCATGAGTTGGCTTCCATGACCAAGAACTTTACTGGTGCCGAATTGGAAGGTTTGTGCAACTCGGCAAAGTCCTTTGCTATCTCCAGACACACCAAGAAGGGTTCTGTTGCGCTGATTGACCTCACCAACATTGACCAGATGAAGATCGGTAAGGACGACTTCTTGCTGGCCCTTAAGGAAGTCAAGCCGGCGTTTGGTACCGACGAAGAGGACATCCAGCTGGCCGCTCCATACGGTATCATCCAGTACAACAGGGCTGTTTCCAATATCTTTGTCAGAGGTCAGTCATTTGTCGATGAAATCAAGGCCAGTGAGACCGAGCACTTGATCAGTGTGTTGTTGCACGGTCCTACCGGTGTTGGGAAGACCGCCATTGCGGCCACCTTGGCTCTCAACTCAGGCTTCCCCTTCATCAAGTTGTTGTCTGCCGAAAGTTTGGTTGGTATGAGCGAACCAGGAAAAATTGCGTACATTGATAACGTCTTCAGAGACGTCTACAAGTCGCCTTTGAACATCTTGGTGATCGACAAAATTGAAACCTTAATCAACTACGTGCCTATTGGTCCTCGTTTCTCCAACGAAATCTTACAGTTGTTGATGGTCTACTTGACAAAGAAGCCTCCAAAGGGCAGAAAGTTGTTGATCATTGGTACCACTTCTCAATACTCTGTCTTGAAGCACATGAATATGGTTGACTGTTTCACCAACGCCATTGCCATCCCATCCATCAAGTCTGCCGAGGAAATCGGAAATGTCTTGAGCAAGTTGGGCTACATGCACCACGACCATGAAAGACAACTTATCATGAACCAGTTGTCTGGCTTTGATCTTGACTTGGGTATCAAGAGATTGTTGCAGGTCTTGATGAACTGTAAGTACTTGAAGAGTGACCCTCAAGGTGTTGTCGACAACATCATTGAAAGTCAAGCAATTTAAACTATGGCAAGTCACGTATGGTGCTGACTACTCGCTGAAGTAAATGTAGGAATAGTTAGAAGAATTATCAATTCAGCAACAAAGGGAATAAACGACACAATTTTACATCCAGCTTGATTGTAAATACATGAAGCGTCAAGTATGTAACAGTAGGATTACAAATGGATACATCGAGATGAAATAGCTTGCAACTACTTCGTAGCCTGCTGGATAAGAACGAGCACAAGCAAAAATTCACGCACAGACAAAGATACATTCACCCCACACAACAGGTAAGACCTGCTCCTCTACAATCCAGAGCTACGCTATAGCTATTATTATAGATTTACAAACCAACTAAGAACATCGACATACAAGGTGGCATGTAAACTTACGCCACTCTCTCAGCACCACTCAACTTTACAGCAGCTCCGTACTTTTGCAACTTGGTCAACAAATTATCTCCTTGTTTGATCAACTGATGGTATTGGTTATTCTTGTTGTCTGGTCTATTTGTCTCTATGATGCCATTAACCTTATCAATAGTGCAGTTCAACTTTTTGTTTGGAATGAACTTGGCCAAGTCCTGGTCCAAAAATTCAACAGAAATGTTGAAGTTGTTAGCCATCGATTTGACGGAGAGGGACTTGTAACTTTCTAACAACTGACCGTACGCCTTGCACCTCAACTCTCTCAAGAAGTAGCCTGCATGTTTCGTCAAGTACTTGTTTGTCAAAAACAACTTGTCGTTCACTTCAAGCAAGTACTGAAAGAAGCAGTTGTATTGGCAAGTGTATAATGAGTTGGTCAAGTTGAGCAATGGGTCCAACTTGTCGCTGGACGAGGTACGGATACTCAAGATTTCTGGAGAATCGATGATCTTTTCTTTGAGGTCTACTCTGTCCAAAGTTAAGACCCCTGCGGTGATGGCATATTGGGCAACGTCTTCGTAGCTACACAACTCGGTAGAAGTGAAGGTGGCCAACGAATCAATCAACAACTTGGCAGCTTCCTCAAAGTTTCTTGTGGCTAACAAGTAGATTCCATTGTAGGTCTTGTAGCGGTTACGACGTTCCCAGTCTCCTCCCTTGTCAATCAATGCTTTGATTTCGCTCAACAGCTTGGCCACTTGTGGGTAGTCAGAAAAGAAGAAATCAATTCTGGTTAAGGTAAGCAATAAATCAATCTTGGATCCGGTGCTCTGTGGTAATTCCAAAGCCTCTCTATAAGTTTCGACGGCCTTGGATCTATCGATGATACGTGTGTAGTATTCGGCGAGTTTGATAGTGGTCGATAAAACGTCCAATTCAGTCTCTTCTTCGTCCTTGGCCTCCTTAACCTTCTGTTGCAAGCCGCTAATCTCCTTATCATTTTCCTGCTTCAATTGATCATACACCGCTTGGTCAAAGGGGAAGTCGCTGATTTGTTCTTTCAAGTAATGATAGTATGGAGCCATGTGTTGCTCTTTGATTGTCTGAATGATTTGTTCAAAGAGTTCAGAACGTGACAATGGAGATACGCTCGATCCTCCTTGTAAGAGAAATTGCTTCTCCGAAAGAGTGTGGTCCGGGATATTGGGTGTATCTGATTCAAAGTTCATGGGGGCAAATTGGTATGTTCAATCGAACTTTTTTGGGTGCACTGAATGTTTTTGGACGTAGCGACGATTAAACGCGCAAGTGCGAGCAATCGTCCCTGTTTACTGACATTGGCCCCAAATTTCCCCTAACTGCGCACCGAAAGTTCAGCACCGAGTCGCCGATCCAGCAAATTTAGCGAGAATTTTAAGCGCTTGCAAGGATAGCAGACTTAGTCAGCAACCGGTATTTGCACGACGAAACGCTAAAACCGCATATAGCTTGGGTAATGGAGAACATGAAACTGTGTAGATTCTTCTACAATGGAACAGCTGTTCGGCATATATACTTAAACACTAGTCTAGCTCCTTCGTGTGGATCAGCTTGCTAAAACATGAATGCTGCACCCAAGTCTAGCGCACAACTGTAAAAAAAGGTCGGTAATAACGAAGTTATTAAAGGTATGGTGTTATATTTCTACAGATATTCTGGTGGAACAACATCGGTGCAATTTTGCTTCACAAATAAGTGGATTTCGCTTGTTTTTATAGGAAATCCGCTCTTTTTAGTAGACCATTCTTAAGCTGTTCCCCTCAAATGGAGTATCAAAGTTTATTCCCCGAAATACCTCTAATGCGACCGAGCGTTTGCGGGGCACAGCAGAGCTCTAAAACCAAGGGTCTTCCCCAAGGATGACTTATGGATGTCGGCTGCAATTGAATCAGTTTACAATGATTATTCGAGTAGTATTTGCATTCAAGAATGCTTTCTCCCCGAGCTTGGCCCCCATCATTTTCCTGACCAGCTGTGAAACTCAGGTTTCGCTTCAGAAATCCTCTATTAAGAAGCACTTGTTAAAGTTCAAAAGTTCCACCAGAATGACATTTTCTGTAAGTGTAATACCTAACCATTGCTTATACCTACAAATTTTATCAGTTTCGGTGAAAGCGGTATTCGTACTAGTACCAAGACACCAAGTACCTAGAAGGCATACATTCCTAAAGACAAAACCTTGCATACCTAAGTTACAGCAACAGCTTAGTGTTGGAATACTGCATCATCACCATTACAATCGCAATTCTTAGAGATTATAGAATACGTCAAGCCTCTAAGTAGACCACATAGCACAATCTGATTTTAGTGAGGAAGCAAGTATAGTAGTAGATATAAATACTCATTAGCAGCAGATCAAATGCACGATTGTTTTTATACTTGTGTGCAATATTTTTTCGCAGCAATTCCAGCCTTCAAACAACCTTTGTTTCGAAACATTGAGACTCTTGTATACCCAAAATAATCAAGGGTCGTCGTACCACTTCTTCGTCTTAGCATAAGCATGAAATATTCTTCTCATATTGAATGCTTCATATGATGAAAATGCAAAATCAATGATATAGATCTTCTCGTCTTTCGAACAAAGCACATTTCTCTTATAAATATCATTGTGTGTTATCCCACTACTATGAATCAATCTCAACTGCTCCATTGCCTTTGCTTCCATCTCACTGTTGAGTGGTAACGGAATGGTTTCAACGTACCTCATCAATACAAACTTACCTTCTGCAACGACCTCCCCATCTAGTAGCACAGAGGCTTTGTCATCGTAGCACCCAACGTAACTGGTGTTGAACTTTGGATTTTTGCTCATGATTTGGTAACAACGTACTTCTGTTTTCCATTCCTTTTCGCAAAACTTCACCATCTCAGATTTCTTGTACGCCTGGTACGCTCTCTGTGGATCATACACCTTCACAACCATCCAATCATTGTCTCGGATAATGTCATTGCAAAGATTTCGAAACTTGGATGACTTCATCAAATGCTGAACCCTTCTGGCTTCTATCTTAAACACCAAACTATGTTTGTCGCGCGAACTCTGAATCACAGACTTTTTATCTGCTATGTATACGATTGCCTTGTCTTGGATTGAGCGCTGGCTATTTACAGTAGTTCCGGACGAGCTCAGCCATGGTATAGCATTGGAGCTGAATATCTGTGACGAGTCGGTCTTTGTATAGTCAGTCTCATGGTAGTCAATTTGATTCTTGCCGCTATCGCTTTCATCATTTATTTTTCCAGTGCCTCTTTGTCTCTTGTGCGCTTGGCCGGACGACTGACTTTGCGACAGGTGCGACCTGAGCCTGCGTGAATTACCGTGGGGTGGTTGGCCCCTAGAATGTTGACTACTAGGCGGTTGATTTCCAGATTGATGACCGCCAGATTGATGAATATCAGACGGTTGATTTCCAGACTGATGACTGCCAGACTGATGACTGCCAGATTGATGACTGCTAGATTGATGATTTCCAGACTGATGACTTCTCGACTGATGACTTTGGGATACAAAACTTTGTAGCTCGTTTGTCATTTGAGACCCAGGTGGAATCTTTGAATTCGTAGCCTCTATCACTTCATGCATTACGTTCAACAATTCTTTTGGGACGCTTGACTCAACTGCCGAGTATATGAATGATGTCATTCCTTCATATAACGACGGCTGAGTTGACTTTGGTCCTAAAAATTGGTGTTTAAATTGAGCTTGATATTGACCACTGCTCTCATTCCTTTCAATCTTGATAACTTCAAGTAGTATAACATAACTTCCATCCGTGATGATCCCAAAATTCGTAAAATGGTATAGCATTTGAAGAAACACTTGACTCATTGCGGATTGCAAATCAATTCTTTTGAGTGCCGCTTCCTTCATATTCTTTAAGTTTGTTAGAACAGCAATTGGGAGTAATGGGCATTTTTTTACTTCAACCACACATTTAACTTTTTCATCTTCCTTGACAAGTGCATCTGGTCTAACAGGTCCAGATGCATCCATTCCCACAGTTAAATTGTCGACTCCACGTATACTTGACACAACCCGACACACTGGTCGCAAGATGCGGTTGACAAACACATCTTGGCACTCAATCTCACTGGGTTGTGACAACTGCACGTATTCATGGAACCGTAATGATTTGAGTCGTCTGCTTAACGTCTTAGACAGTTTTGCACGTTCAAACATTTGCGACTTTATCTCAAGAATCTCACCGTACTGAACATCCACGAAATGTAATCCAAACAATCCATCTTCTGGGCGCACCGTCGTATGAAAGTTGGGCTGCCTACCAACTACCTGTTGTTCAAACACTGGTATTGATATTAGAAAATTCATCACTTCAAACACAAACTCAGATTCACAGTATTCTAATCCTGAAAAAAAGTTAACAACATCTGGAGCCTCTCCAATTGTATCTGGAAAACATGCCTTTTGCTGATCAACCAGTACCAAGATTTTCCATGCCCGATTGTAACTCAATGTCCTATCCAATAGCGGTGAATTTAAATCTGAAGTTCCACTTCTACTGGCAATATAAGCTCTGACTATCTGATACAATGGCAGCAATTCCATTAATTTTAAGCTTGCATCTCTCTTGGACCTTTTGATTTCCTCAACGTCTTTAACTTCGGCCATGGTACACTAGAGAAAATTAACCGCCAGCTCAACAACGAGGAAATCTTGCCGCCTTTATATATACAAAATTTCTGACTGATCACATTCTATCTGCGCAAGGGATTAGTATATACGCAGCGGTCCCTTGCAATATGTATATATAGCAGACAAACATGTACCGCTTTAACGTCTGCAAAAGTAGTTAGAACATTTTATTTACCAGTGGCTATGAAGTAGATTTCCACACCAATCCATATGGGGACATGACACTTAGACCTGCAGCTTCCTGCTTTTCCGTGCACATTAAATAGTGTTGGTTACTGCATTTGGATGCATGTTTCGTTGGAAGCCAAACTGTTCCTGTATGGGATACTTTTCTGGGTACAGTCTCCCTATGCAGCTTTCATATAGCCTGCAAGATAGTGTCCATCGACATTCCAAATTTTGTTTTCCAAAAAGGGAAATGCAACAGCCAGCCGCACATTCAGCAAATTCGCAGCCAGAAGCAAAAGTACAAGCTAGTAAGACAGTCTGTTACACTTCATTACGAGCACAGTGAGTATTCCGGCATCCTTATGATTGTTATTCAAGTTTTCCTTTTTAGACTCTTCTCCTGTGTGTGCAGTTACAAAATCAGTAACCTAGGTCAAATCTCTTCATCATAACGTTTTGGCCAGATCCGGTAAAGTATTTGTTCTGGCAAACAACTGCTGTATGTGAGAACTCTCATATACATTATATTCAATTGCGTTTCTAACTGGTAACATATCTTAGCACATGAGAACTGAAATGTTAGCCAGCTACTTCGGAAACCTCTAAGGTAGTATTTCAACAGCCTATTGAATTGGTAGTCCTAGAACGAACTGCATTGCAACGTCACTTATTAGTAGCCAATGGCTACATTGATTTCGTAATACTTGTCACGCTAGAGTTTCCTTTGTAGATTGGTTTCGAAAGCCCTGGTAGTAATTGGCGGTGATTTAGGTAACAATATAGCATGCTTGACATCGGGCAAAGTCCAATTTTCTTTGCAAATCCATTGGTTTTACTGCACGATATAGAGGCAATAACAATACACTGACCAATACTTTAAATCTGCTGTGCGGCCCCAATTCTTGGAGACAAAGTTAGCATTACGCTTGAAACTCTACTCCGGGTTTACAAGAAAAAAGCAAGATGTGGACTGCGATTTGAACAGAAATCCTAACTATTCGTAGCAACATCCGGATGCACACCAAGGTAGTTTTCTGTGTGGTTAGCTCATAATTTTCAGGTAATTTTTGTTGAAAGGCAGCCCGATATCTCCCTCTTTGGAACGGAGCCTTTTCATTGCATATCTGGGGTAGTTTCCTCAAGATCAACCGATGTTTGTGTTTTGAGCTTAGGGCTGAGGAGAAGTGTTTAAGTCTATGCACGACAGCCCTCAAGATAAATGGTGCCCAGAAGGCCGGCCCAGTGCAATTCCGAATGAAGTGCTACAAAGTGCAAGGAGGTCCGCTAACCAGTGGCAGGCAGTTTTAGTGCTCAGCAATCATACGGCTTCGTTTTCTGAAATTGTGAGACTGTGAGAACATTCCCATCTGATAACCTGCTATCCGCCCCACCTTATAAATCCATAACCGTTCTTTGACCGTACACACAATAACGGCGGTTATCGCTTATACGTCTTGCATATATGTTGTACAATTATAGCCGCAACTCAACCCCACTGATTTGAAGTTGGAAGTGCCTGTGCGGTCATTATCGGCGGCCAACTAATTTTCACATTACTCCATATTGATGTATGTCGCTTAAACTGCCGCTACCCTCCGATCCACCCACCCAGAGCTTGACCCAACATCCAGCTCACATTTTGTCCCACACAAAAGGGGAATTGTATCGTTGGTAATCACAAAATCGCCTTTAATCAGTCGATTGACGGCCTCTCCAAGGTAAGCCATGGAAAAGTAGTACAGGTTTTTAGTGGTGTTCATATGAAGCTGATGTGAGACAATACCCCTCACCAATAAGCTATCTCACGTAGAAATGGACCAAGAAAACAGAATCCGACGAAGCCTTGATGGAACCTGGGGTCCTGTCAGGCATTCCTGATACGGACACCAGATTCAATTTCCCTACTGAGCCATCCAGCCTCCCCACCGAATCGGTTGTAAGTCGGATTTGTCTCTGTATTACCCCAATTTCCTTTCACGTGACTTTGATTGCAACCGATCGGCTCGGTAAGAAAACGCAGAGTGCGGGGGAGGAAAAAGGCATATATAAGGAAAAGTTTCCAAGTGTAACAGAGTAACATCAACAACATGAGTGTTAAAGAAGATATCCCAGCTATTTTCCTCGATAAGATCTCTCCACGTGGATTGGAATTCATTCAAAAGTGTAAGGACTTCACCAATGAATACTGTGTTCCAGGTGACAAGATCTGGGACGAACAAATTCCAAAGGATCCAGCTTACAGATGGAAGACAACTCCTGAAATCATTGAGAAATTGAAGGCCAAGGCCAAGTCCTTGGGGTTGTGGAATTTGTTCTTGTCCAAGACCCATTACAAGGATGGTGCTGGTTTCACCAACTTGGAGTATGGGTTGATGGCTATGTACTTGGGACGTTCTCTTATTGCTCCAGAAGTTACCAACACTGGTGCTCCAGACACTGGTAACATTGAAATTCTTGCCAAGTACGGTAGTCCATACCAAAAGGAAAAGTACTTGAAGCCATTGTTGAACGGTGACATTCGTTCCGCCTTTTTGATGACTGAAAGATACAGTTCATCTTCTAACGCCCTTAACATTTCTGTTTCCTGTAAGAAGAACGCTGCTGGAAAGTACGTTTTGAACGGTGTCAAGTGGTTCGCATCTGGTGCTGGTGATCCAAGATGTTCTGTTTGGTTGGTTATGTGTAAGACCGGCGATGATACCAAGAACATCTACGGCAACCACTCTGTTGTCGTTATTGACGCACACAAGGCTATGGCCACCGGTAGAGCCAAGGTTGTCAGACCTCTTACCATCTACGGTTTCGACGATGCACCACACGGTCACTGTGAAGTTGCTTTCGACAACTACGAAGTCGACGACGAACAAATGCCTCACTTGTTCTTGAGCGGTATCGGTAAGGGTTTCGAAATCATCCAATCCCGCTTGGGTCCAGGTAGAATCCACCACTGTATGAGACTTATTGGTGCTGGTGAATTGGCCATGTTGAGAGTCCAAGCAAGAGCCAACCACAGAATCATCTTTGGTAAGCCTTTGGCCAAGAGAGAGTCTTTCATTAACAACTTTGCTCAAAGCAGAATCGACTTGGAAAAGTGTAAGCTCTTTGTCTTGAATGCTGCTCACAAGATTGATATCAGTGACGCAAAGGGTGCTCAAAAGGAAATCGCCATGGCTAAGATCGAAACCCCAAGAACTGTCATCAGAATCTTGGACTGGGCTATCCAAATGTTTGGTGCTGAAGGTTTCTCCCAAGACACTGAGTTGGCCAGATACTACGCCATCAACAGAATCTTGCGTGTTGCCGATGGTCCAGATGAAGCCCACTTGGATCAATTGGGAAGAAACGAAGCTAAGAAGGCCAAAATTGCTGATGAATATTTCAAGCAACATGACATCAACTTGAAGAGACTTGAGAAGTTGTAAGTAGTGATTGATGAATTGACGAGAGATTGAATAACTGTAGATGCATTTTATGTTTTGGGTACTCTGTAGATCTACTTATCAAGATAATTGGTAAAGTTAGTGTTGCTGATTAGTAGGTACCACTAGAACTTTTAAGTTCCGGTATAACTTCCTCTCATTCAAGGTTTTGTACTGACGAGATTATCGCAAAGTAATCATCTTCAAGCTCTTGCGGCGATTCTGGGGACACTGAAAAACCCATACCGTAAGGCTTTGCTTGGCTCTTATGGAATATCTCATGCTTCAGCGCTCGTCCATATCACCTCACACTTCTCTGGAGGTGGCATAGCAACATCGAGCACAAAGTGTTGCTGTTTCAGTTGTTGTTGCCGCTACCTTACACTACACCATTTTGACCTCCCTCCGTTCATATAATACAGAAATATCTAACACGACTCAGAGTCAATGCCTCCCAGAGTCAATGCTCAAAGCCAAACTTAGAACACACAGACAAAATCAATAATCACACCCTATTGGTCAAATAATAGGTAGCACCTAGTAGTGAAATACTTTGACACCACCGGAAAAGTTTGGTGTCAACTCACCAATCACACGCACTGGATAGTTGGCTCTAATACCTTTCCAGAATATCACCAATCACACGCACTGGATAGTTGGCTCTAATACCTTTCCAGAATATCACCAATCACACGCACTGGATAGTTGGCTCTAATACCTTTCCAGAATATCACCAATCACACGCACTGGATAGTTGGCTCTAATACCTTTCCAGAATATCACCAATCACACGCACTGGATAGTTGGCTCTAATACCTTTCCAGAATATCACCAATCAAACCTTTTTCCAACAACTTTCTCTTCTTTTCCTTTTCTTGGCTCAACCACTTCTTTGAGTTCTCTTTGGAGATAGCTTCAGCTTCTTCAAAAGGAATCTGTTGTAACTCTTGCAAATGATCGTCTTCTCTATCAATGTCCAATTCGCCCATCATGACGACATTTTCACCTCTGACTAAAAACACACCCTTGTAAGTTTCACCAAACTTGCTTGCTTTACCATCTTGGTTGATGTAAATACGTTCTATGGAGTCTTGCAAAAGTAAGTTTGCAAATTGATCAAATGTTCTTAAAACACCAAATACTTTACGCCCGTCTCTCAAGTGGACAAAGATCTTACGATCAACAGATCCAACAAGCGCGGCTGCAGTGGTAAATGCATATGACTCAAGATAGAGGTCTTCCACGTTAGGGCCCTCCGAGCTCGATGGTGCTGGGGAAGCCATGTTGTTGTAAAAATTTGTTGTCGCATGCACGACTAAAAGTGTTTGGTGAGATCGGTGAGGGCGCTGGGTAGCGGTGCGGCACTGAACGCTATCCGTACAAGAACAATTACTACGTCACTTGTACAATCTACAGGCAGCACCGCCCAAGTCCCAGCAACATTGCGCCTTTATGTGTCAGAAACCAATAATATGCAATCCAATCTCGCCTGGGTGACCTACCTTGACAAACGCTTGCCTTGTGGTATGCTAGCGAGCACACTAAGTTTTGTTCTTCCTGGATGCTCGCTGCCAGAACCAGCTTGTCCACTATTTTTTCTGGCGTGCGTTTCCGCTAAGGGCGCAGGCAGTCTCACTATTCGATCTCGCTAATCCGCATTGAGAAGACGCACTTCACGTAGCCTCATCGCAAAAATTTCAACTACTGCCATATACATTCAACCCTTCATGTTTTACTCATACAAGGATATCATCGAAGAAGGAGACCTTGTTCTTGCTTTCATAAGTAGGGGAAACATCAAACCGCTCACTGTTACCAAAGGATCGCAATTGAACACCCGTTATGGATCATTCGAACATGACAAGATGATTGGATTGAAATACGGTGCTCAGATGCCTGGTACCAAAGGATACGGATTTGTACACTTATTACACCCAACGCCCGAGTTGTGGTCAGTTTCACTTCCTCACAGAACCCAAATCGTCTACACTCCAGACTCATCATACATAATTCAAAGATTGGGTGTCACCAGCGGAACTAGAGTGATTGAAGCAGGAACCGGATCGGCGCTGTTCACACACTCCTTTGCTAGAACAGTGGGCCCAGAAGGTAAACTTTTCACATACGAGTTTCACGAACCTCGTTACCTTGAAGCAAAGCGAGAATTGGAAGAGCACGGGCTCACTGCAGTCAACACGCAGATCACCCACAGAGACGTCTGCAACGGTGGTTTTGAAATAGAAGGAACTCCAGGTATCAACGCCGACGTTGTGTTTTTGGACTTGCCCTCGCCCTGGACGGCCATTCCTCATTTGGAAAAGGTGATTAGTCAAGACAACACTGTTGGAATCTGCTGTTTTTCGCCGTGTATCGAACAGGTTGATAAGACCATCCAAGCTTTGGAAGAACAAGGCTGGACCAACCTTGAGATGGTCGAAGTGGGCGGAAAAAGATGGGAAGCTAGAAAAGATATGGTTAGAAGTTTGGACGACGTTGTGAATAGATTGAAGGACATTCAAGCAAAGAAGAATTGGGGTATTGAAAGCAGTAGGTTGGTTAGAGTAAGGGAAAACCAGCCAAAGGAACAAAAGGAAGAAAGAGAAAGCGACAAGGAAGAGGTGGAATCGCCTGCTGCTAAAATGCAGAAAACTAATAGTAAGAGTTTCAATCCGTTTGGAAGAGGGACCAGAATCAAGGAAGGTGACGAATTGTACAACTGGTCCACCGTTACGAAAATTGAGAGTGAAGTCAAGTCCCACACTTCCTACTTGACTTTTGCTTGTAGAGTTCCTAAGGTGGTACCTGCCGTCAAGGAACAACAACAAGAAGAGGTAAACGGAGACCAGGAGTAGTGTGGCGCAAGTGGTGCATCAAGTACCCCAGCAGTCACTTAGCATGATAATAAAAGGAATCTCAGGTAGGTTTTGTAGGAGTGGCAATTTGTAGTGAGTCCTTTTGGTGGATATTCTTGTTTGGATCTCGGAATTCTACCAAGGCTGACGTACAATTACTCTATCCTAAGCTAATAGGATGTAGGTTCTAAATCTATTATCAAACTATGTACCAATCACCAAACTATCAAGCATACAAGACACTATCAACTCACCAAACTCACCAAACTGTCAACTACACAAAATTGTCAAACCAAACTATCTACATTATCATTTTTAACACCTAACTATTTCATCGACTATGCCATCAATTTATAACATCATGTCACTACTGACCATTATATCATTGAATATTGTCAAATTCATTCCAGACTACATTCTTATGATCCTTGAGCTGTAGTGGCGGCAAAAAAAGACGGATCCTAAGGATCATACCAGATTTGTCTCATAAACTCCATTGTACTTCACATGTGCACTTATTGGTCAATTTACGGACGAGATATTGTTCTACAAAGCAATTTCCGCCTAGACTATACTTTTCTGTGGGCCCCGTCTGGTCTAGTCTTGGTGATCGCTCGATTTTGCAACCCAAAGAGAGCATAGCCCCCGTAATCGACACCAGGATAACTGGAATCTGCCTACACCATTGACTGTCGTCGCAGCACTCTAGTAAACACCGTCATATGACGTACGCTTATACTCAATGGGAGCTGGATGGACCAAAAACCTGGTTTTCTAGGAAGAGAGAGCCTATCAGTAGTCGCAGCGGTTAAGCTCCCCCTTCATTTTACGTGTCCGCACCAGCCTCCAAAAACTCCAACAACCAAACTTCATAGCAAATAACATGACTGCACCAATTGTCCTTGATCAAGGTACCGGGTTCGTTAAAATCGGGCGTGCCGGTACGAACTTTCCCGACCACACCTTTCCTTCGATTGTTGGGCGTCCAATCTTGCGTGCCGAAGAGAGAAACATCCTTCTTCCAAATGACGTCGAATTGAAAGATATCATGTGTGGTAAGGAGGCCAGTGACGTGCGTTCCCTCCTCCAAATCAGCTACCCTATGGAGAACGGGATCATCAAGAACTGGGAAGATATGGAGCACTTGTGGGATTATGCGTTTTACGAGAAGTTGAAGCAGCCAACGCAAGGTCAGAAGATCTTGTTAACAGAGCCTCCAATGAATCCATTAAAAAATAGAGAGACTATGTGTGACGTGATGTTTGAAAAGTACCAATTTCAAGGTGTCTACGTTGCTATACAGGCAGTTTTGGCATTGTACGCACAAGGGTTGAGTTCCGGTGTGGTTGTTGACTCCGGTGACGGTGTCACGCACATTGTGCCAGTGTATGAGTCTGTTGTTCTCAACCACTTGACCAGAAGATTAGATGTTGCTGGTAGAGACGTTACTAGAAACTTGATCAACTTGTTGTTGAGACGGGGGTATGCCTTTAATAGAACCGCAGACTTTGAGACTGTCAGACAGATCAAAGAGAAGTTGTGTTACGTCTCGTACGACTTGAACTTGGACTCCAAGTTGGCGCAAGAAACAACCACTTTGGTTGAGCAGTACGAGTTGCCTGATGGAAGAGTCATTAAGGTTGGTTCCGAAAGATTCGAAGCTCCTGAATGTCTTTTCCAACCAGACTTGGTGGACGTCGAACAACCTGGTGTTGGGGAGATGCTTTTTAATACCATCCAAGCCGCAGACGTCGACGTCAGATCCTCCTTGTACAAGGCCATTGTCCTTTCAGGTGGTTCTTCTATGTACCCAGGCTTGCCTTCTAGATTAGAGAAAGAATTGAAGCAATTGTGGTTGACTAAGGTCTTGCATGGCGACGCCACCAGATTGGACAAGTTCAAGGTGAGAATCGAAGATCCTCCAAGAAGAAGACACATGGTTTTCATCGGTGGGGCTGTGTTGGCTAACATTATGGCCGATAAGGAACACATGTGGATAACAAAGCAGGAGTGGGAAGAACAAGGTCCACGGGTGTTGGAAAAGTTGGGTCCTCGTTAAGGTGATCGGGGCGATACTTCCAATTACTAGATGATATGTACTACGCTACTCTACAGCGTACTCTGACTTTACATGTTGGTCTCTGACCGACTCTTGGTTGTCTTGAAAATGCGATGAAGAAGGTCTCAGAGGTCTCGAGGTCTTCGAAAGAATGTTATAAATGAGGTTAAGAGACCTTCAAAATGAATGTTAAAAATGGATTTCTGTAGTTTCTATGACGCACTTTTACAGGCAGCACTTTGACGAAAAGCACTATGTTGAAGCACTTTCATGAACTGCACTTCTATGAGCAGCTCTTTTATGTGCGCTGGCCCTCTACATTGTACCTTCTTCTCTTCTATATCTCTATTAAGCATAATTCAAACTTTCAATCTGCTTGAGCACAGATTCAACGAGGACGTCGTACACTTCTGGGGTCATTGGCCCGTCACCGGCGCTCCTCTTGTTATACCCATAGTTCACAGCCAGGTGAACTAAGTCGCGGATAAAGCTTTCACTAACCACCTTTGGCTTCAAGAAATCACAGTTGAGGCACTTCTGGATTGTCCACCGGTCCAGAGGGTTTCTCAAGAGACAGTTTTGCATGAGTTCAATGGCACTTTGCGGCACAGGAACTCCCCCCATGCCTTTGCTGGGAAATGATATTTTCACCTGGGGGTTAATGATAGCCATGATTCGCTGGTTTCCGCTGTATCCTCCGTATGGAGGTTTCCCGTAGATCATTTGGTAGACTATACAGCCGCAGGACCAGACGTCGGAAGGCTTTCCCACTTTCCAAGTGTTTTTCTGGTGGGACGAGGCGGACGTCTCGAGAGGCAAGCCAGGGAATGACTGGTTGACTTCGATCAACGCTTCTGGCGCCATGTAATTAGGGGTTCCAATCTGTGATTCTCGGTAAATGTTGGCAGTATGGTCTGGAACAGCGTTGGCAATTCCAAAGTCGATTATCTTCAAGATCCCTCGGACAAACAAAAAGTTGGCTGGCTTCAAGTCGCTGTGGACGATTCCAGCAGAATGCACGGCCTCCACACACTTGAGCACCTCTATTGCATGGTACTTGACAAAGGCCAAGTCAAGCTTGGGGCCCTCCTCACGTGTGTTGAACTTACTCTGGAACACATGTGCCAAATCTATATCCCCACATTCCATCACCAAATAGATGGACCCTTCGCTAATGGCGTGGTCCACCAACTTGACAACTCTGTCCGCCTTTCTCAACCGTAACAAAAGATCGATTTCTCCCTTGAATCCCTGAACACACGAGTCCTCGAACTGGTCGAACGTGACCTTTTTGATTGCGTAGAGGCGGTTGTTCAGAAGGGCCTTGACTTTGTACACTTTGGATGTTCCTCCACGACCCAAAAGCTCTAATTTTTCGTATCTGTTTCCGTTGATTGTGATAGACTTTTTCTTGGATTCATCTTTTGGAGGAGGATTAGGTTGCACTTCCGCCAATGCTGGTGCCTGTGGAGCCAAGGCAGTTGCGATACCAACAGACGCCGGTGGAGCCGCGGGGGGGGCCGTCTCTACTGCCGTAAGTACTGCTGGATGCTTGTGGTCCTTGGGAGTCTTTGGTTTTCTAAAGTTATCGACAAAATGGTTGATTGGAATGTCATGCAAGGGAACGCGGCTTTCGATATGGTCAACGACAGGAGCTTTGCCCACCAAGTTTTCTTTATTGTCTAGTTCCAGCGTCTTCTGTGGCGACCGTCTCTCAATGAGCGCTTTCATGAATGCCGAGGACGAAGTCGTTGTGGAGTTGTGATCGGGTTTCAACTCGGGAGTATTCAACTTGGGAGAAAATCTGTCGAGAGAAAATGCAGGGGGGCCCAGTGGTGGTTGGGATGCAGAGTCATTGGAGGGTTCATCGATGTCGATTCGATCGTACAGATCACTGATTCGGGAGGCACGTTTGGGAGGACCCAAGATCTTTCCGAACCTGCGCGAACCTCTCATCCGTTTCACGGTGGTCAAGCCGCTCGAGTTTCGGTGTGAGCTGCCGGGCGTCGTGGCATTAGTACTTCCTGGAGTCTTGGACGAAGCAGGAGATGACGAGGCGGTAGCAGCATTGCTGGGTGCGCCGCCCGCACCTGCGTCATCCATGATTACGTCCTCGTCGAGCGAGCGGTCATTAAACGACCTGTCGTGCAAACTAGACTTGTCGTTAAAGGACCGTTCGTTAGAACTCGACTTTTCTGGTCTATCGCTGGCCATGTTTTCACGTCGCTCACTCCCTCTACTCTCATACCTGTCGCTGGCCTGCCTGTCATGCATATCTCTTCCCACTCTGTCATACCTGCCATTGCTGTCACTGTCTTCTTCATTGGTGAAATGCACTGAGAGTCTATTCTTTAAAACGGTTGATCTTCTCTTGTTCATGTCTGGAAAATCAGCCTCGTAGATGCCCGTCACAACTTTTGGAGCTGCCTCAGATCTAACCTCCATCGGAATCTTTTCCTTGTTGAGAAGGGCAATGCTATAAGATGATAATGCTGGAGGAAGAAAGGTGTTGTCTTCCTCATGAAAGTGTCTTTTGATGCTATCGTTATTATTACTGAATGGTGACCCACTCATATATGCTGCTCGTGGGCTCTGATGGTTCATCTCTTTAGGAGATTTTATATATCTGTATGACATATCCAATTCATTAGGCGTGATGCTAGTCAATTAAGGATTTTTTCTCTAAAAAAAATGACAAACTTGGACTAATCAATCCCAATGATGTCGATCTCAGGGTATCTATGACCACTACTGTGTTGGAAAAGGAAACTATCGAACTATCGATTGATGAAGTTGTTTATGTTTGTATTTTGCTGTAAAAAAAAAAATGAAACGACCGCGTCCGTACACAAAAGTGGATGAGAGGAGGACGCCAAAAAAAAAAGAAATGCTCCACGGCAGGTTCGAACTGTCGACCTTCAGATGACACAACAAATTTGCTATGAGACTGACGCTCTGCCAACTGAGCTAGTGAAGCATTTTCTGTAGAAAAACGAAAGTAATGAAAAGATGTGTAATATTAGCTAGCCGAAATGGTTGAGTATCATTGGTCAACCTTTGACAGAACTAGGTGTCTGTTTAGACATATGAGTGGGAAGATACATAAAAAAACTAAATTGTAGACGTTTTCTCTGCTGTTCCTGCCATTGAGTAGTGATTATATCGACTCTACTGTATAATATTAATTTACAACATTTGGTGAAAATCCTGAAAAATTGGTATATCAGACAGAAAGGGTTCATTTAGGAAAGTTTCCTCAACGGGAACTCCTTTGCATACAGTCTAGAAGCAAAACCAACTTCAATTAGTAAAAGTTCAGTGTGGGATGTACATCTGCAGTGCCCATTGTATGCATTAAGATGGCGAGACAAGTTGCACACATGTTGCTTCATCCACCACCAAGATTGCACTAAGACAAATCTGGCATTAATTATAATCTCATTTCCGCTTTTGGGGTCCACGCTGTAATGGTTACATACAACAACACCAGTTTTTTTAGTCATTCGTACAGACAACGCAACGGCCCAACGCAAAATGCAATATACGCGACTCAGTGCTTTCGATACCTTGGGTCTACATCGGTGCTAGTGCCTGAAAGTTCAGATGCACTTCATCGCAGGCAACTTCCTTCACTCACATCTCAAGTTATTAACCCACGTGCCTCCCAAAATGGAATTTTTTCGGAGGGACCTGCACACAGTAGATAGATAAATACAAGAGGTCTTCCTACTTTTATTAGATAACCAACAACAATATGTTACCTACTCAAAAGAGAATTGCCCTTCCTGCCCGTGTTGAACCAAAGGTTTTCTTTGCCAACGAAAGAACCTTTCTTTCATGGTTGAACTTTACCGTTATTTTGGGATCTCTTGGTGTTGGTTTGCTTAACTTTGGTGACAGCGTCGGTAGAATTTCTGCTGGATTATTCACCTTCATTGCCATGTTGACCATGGTCTACGCCTTGGTTACTTACCACTGGAGAGCAAAGGCCATCAGATTGAGAGGTTCTGGTCCTTACGATGATAGATTTGGTCCAACCATGTTGTGTCTTTTCTTATTGGTTGCTGTTGTTGTTAACTTTGTTTTGAGAATCAGAGCTTAAGGGCTGGAAAATTTAGCATACGTCTTAATAATATGAATTCATGAATTGATTGTAGTGGGGTCGTGGTGATGGCAAGACTGTGGAGGTGAAAGAATTGACGAGACTTATCGCTTTTTGGTAACCTTTGACACTTCCGGCGACCGTGACGTCGCCTTTGACGAGGAAATGGCTGCAATTGGCTGTCCTTGCACCTGCCTGTGGATGATACTGGGCTAAAATGCCAATCTGGTGCACACCATGGGTGAGACAAGAGCATGGCTACTCGCCAAGGGCCCCCATTGGACAGCCAGAGTACAAAATTAGCCGCCAACTACACCCGGTGAATCTTTCCCTTGTAATCCGACAATAAATGTATCCTATCGATGGCAATGGACCATTGACATACTTGTCGCTGCCTAGGTGGTTCCACAATGCTCTCACCCTGCCTACCTCCCCTCCCTTGCGAGTTCCCCACGCTCACCAAGAACTTTCTTGGTCTGGGTAGTAAATTTCCCCCCCACACCACGACACAAAATACGCAACCTCTATCTTCACTCCCCAATTCTAGTGTCAAGTATTCACACAGTGTGTCCTGCTTGGGGTCAGCAAAATACCGTTTGTAGCCAACACATTTTAATTAGATTGCGCTCTCTGCTCAAAGTACATTTCCGTTATTAAAGAGTGGTTTGTTTCGCACGGTTTGAATTTTGCCTCCAGTCCACTTTCCTTACGACGTCAGCTAGAACGACCAGAACAGATGCATACATCACAAGTCATATCCCTCTTTCTAGTTCAATTCGACGTTCACAGTGGGTACAAACTTGTTTGGAACTCAGAATCATCTCCGGACTTGGACGGGTTGGACTATAAAGTGTTACCATCAGGGATTCATAACTTTAGCTCCACCACAGTCTTCATAAGTCACTTCAGCGGAAACCAAATCTACTATGGTTTAGGAAGATACAAGCAACACATTATTGGAGATCAGAACAACCGAGAGAATGTCAAAATGTACTCACTAGGGATCCTTTGCAAGCCTACTAAAGGCGACTGGAAACCAAACCAATACATAAATAATGGTTGGGAGTACATTGACGCCTTGGATGAAACTTTAGGCAAATGGCTTCAACAGCAAGACTATTCAAACTACGAATCCTTTGAAAAGCTCTTTGATACCCTCAAGACTCCCAAACCTATCCACATCAACATCAAAAACCACTTGCTTACCAAGCTCGCCACGTTTGTAGAGACCGTGGGCCCCTTGGTATTTGTGCTTTACAAGCAGGCATTGCTTTCGAAAAGGATTATTATATTTAACAAGCATGAGGACTATTCAGTGGTGAGTGCCTTTTCGTACCTCGTATCGTTGATATCTGTTATTCCCAAGAACAGTGATTTGGAGCCAAAGCAAGGAGGAGTTCCGTTGTACACGATCGGGCTTCCAGACATTGCATCCATATCAGGGATCCCTGGGTTTATTGCGCTGACCAACGACGAGATCTTATTGGACCAAAAGGCCGTGTATGACGTTGCTGTCATCTTAGATGACGAGATCAGAGTGCAGACCTCAGACGGGATAGAAATCAAAGCTACCCATAAGGACTACGAAAATTTTAAGTTGGTGTACAGAGAGCTTTTTGGAGGATCTAATGACAAGCCAGATGGAATCACAAACCACCTGAACATATCCACAGACGATCTTTCCTTACATACTACGTATTCGATATCCACTGCTTCCATTGGCTCCGGGTACTATCACATCAGCGAACCTGTGTGGTGGAACAAAACCATAGAGGCACGCCTGTGGAGCGGCTCCTTCTGGAACGCCTTTGCGTGGTTTGCTAGCGCTGGGGCCTCGTCGCCCCACCAGTCGACGTTTTTGCCGGCCAAATCCTCCGTCGACTTGATGCAGTTGGTGAACTTCATAGGCAGTTTCCACAGAAGGACCCTGAGATTCGAAGTGGTCATAAATGACGTAATCGACGAGCAGGGCCTGAGCTTAATTGAGTTGACTCACCAGGATTTAATAGAGATGGACTTGGACCCATACTCTGCTAGCGACTTGGAGTTTGTTGCCGAGCTTGCCAAGGAATACTGGGGGGTAGAGGTAAGCTTTGGGGGCGGAATCTGCTGCTACACATAGGTCTAGTGAAATAGAGGTATTCTTTGGATACCAGTCCATACACCAAAGAAGTCTTTTTGACCGGTGCAGCACTGTTTGCAACCTTTTTCCAAAACTTGTCATGGCCATGTACAGCCCTTTCGTCATGCTGTCACTAGTGAGACCATGTTGTCTTTTTAACGCTACTTGGACTAATATCACTTAGATAATCAAATAATTAACAACGTAATGTGAAGCCACTTATTTTTCATCTCGTGTGTTTACCACATCTAATACAACATAATGACTGACACACAACAGTGTTTTGTAGAGACACAGTACAGTGTATTAATATAGACACTAGACACTATAGTGATCTTGTATGCTATTGTACAAGTACTGCTTGTAGTACATTTGTACGATTACATTGTTCCACTTTGTTCTTGTGCGAACAACTGTCCCACTCAGACTCACTCATAGTTGAATATAGCAAGCCGATCTCTCTGTTCACCATTGGTAAATGCTGCAAGAGAATATAGACACCATCTAATACGCCAAAACTACACTTACTGCCAAATCGAAAGTGTGCAAGTAGTTGCGCAGCAAGAAGGGCTTCCCCTCTCCACTTTTCATCCCCGTTGTTCGGAAGATCTCAGCAATAAAGCCCTTTCCTGATTTGGAGCTCACACGAACAACGAGTCAGTCCCTTTGTCCCAATACACCCTAAATTGTAGCTGTCAAAAAAGATAGAGAAGACAAAGTTGGCATAAGCAAGCATTCCATAGGTGTGTACTAGTAAGAAAGATCAAGAAATCGATAGAATTGGGCGCTCCACACACAGCGGTAGGCACTCCTTGCAAGACCAGAAAATCTCAAATCAAAACAAAAATCTCACTCGAACAAAAAGTAGACAACCAACACATTCTGGTGAAACTTTAACAAATGAAGGGCCAAAGTAACCGTCCCAAGAACACTGGAGAGGGGAACAGCCGTGGAGAAGGCGTTGGGCAGGTTGTGAATGGTTCTAAGTCTGGAAATTCCAGCACTAGTGGGGGGAATTCCTTAGGTGGGTTGACCCGTACCAGCGCTAGTGGGCAGTCTAACGCCACTGCCAATGCATCTCCAACCACCAACAAATCTGGTGGGCTGGGGACTCCATCGTCCTCTACAAATGGGTACACGTCAATGGCGGATGCATTGGCCGCCACAATGGCCAAAACCGGGAAGCCTTCCACCAGCGGCACCAGTTCTCCAAAACAAGTTTCCAAGCCCAAGGAGCTGAAAAAAGCAAGTGCATCCAAGTTCAAGACCGACACGGACATATCCGGGGGCAGCCAAATCAGAGAACGTGAGTTGCAGAGATGGGTTCCGGACGACTCCTCTGATAATCCCTTGTTGACCCTTGACGACTCCGGCGCAGGGTGGGATCAATTCAAGGTCAACCAGGAAAAGTTTGGCGTGGAATCCACCTACGATGAACACTTGTACACCACCCGTATCAACACTTCGGGTCCCGATTATGAAAAACGTGTTGCCAACGCAGAAAAGTTGGCCAAGGAAATCGAATCCCAGTCTACCACCGACAGACATATCTTGGAAGAAAGAGGAATTGCTGTTGACGATTCAGGAATCGATGAGGAAGACAAGTACTCTGGGGTTGACAGAAGAGGCGACGAATTGTTGGCTGCTCTCAAGAGCGGAGGCGCCAGCGGCTCCCAGAACCCTCCTCCTTCAAAGTATGTTCCTCCAAGAACAAGGGGTGCTCCTCACCATGACCCTGCGATCATCTCCAGTAGGAAGGAGTCTCTTGCGGACATAAAGAAACCGGATTCGATTCCTGCTAAGCCGCAAGTTGTTGGCCAGAATAACGAGTCGTTCAGACTCAATGCGCAAAGTGAAATCAACTCACTTCGTGAATTCAGTGCAAACTTTAAGATCCCCCACAAGATGCCTACCGACTTGTTGCCGATATTATCAAAGGACAAGTCCAAACAGGATGAGATATTGAAGAAGCAGGACAAGAAGGGTGCCAGCTCAGAAAACGCTGCTGCCTTATCTTCCAGTCCATCCAAGCAAACAGTAAAGAAAAAAATGGACCCATCCAAACCTGCTTTCAAACTCAACCCAAAGGCTGCTGTGTTCACCCCTTCCAATAAGCTTTCACCAACTCCTCCAAAGGCGCAATTCAACAGTGGGAATAATCGGAACTCGCTGCCTCGTGTATCCAACTCGCGGCCATACTCGGGGTCTGGCTCCGCTCCGCAGTCCCTGCTGTTCAAGAAACACCACCAGATTCTGCCTGCAGACTTTTTTGGAGGCTCTGCAAAAATTCCTACCCCGGAATCTCAAAAGAAAAAGGTCAAGGACTTCCAATTCGCTTTTAGTTTATTCATAACTACCCGGAAAAAGTTTGATCTGCAGCAGCCTGTGGTGTACGAAAAGACTTTCCAGACTCCTCCAACGTGGGCGTCGACCATCGATGCCACCCATGACCAGTTGTTCCCTGCCTTGGGCGGAGGAAAGATGGGCATGACGGGCACCGGCGGAATAGCGATGGGTGGAACCATGCCTGGTGGGGTCATGGTTCCTCCGCAGATGATGATGCCAACGCTGCCATTCATGCCTAGTCCAATGCTCTCGGCACCTGTTCCTGGTGGCTACGGTCCGCCAGGCGCTGGCAACAACAAGTTCCCAATGTCTCCGCAACAGCACCACGCACAACAGAACCAGCTGCTGCCTCAACAGCAACAACTGCAGCACCAGCTGCCACACCATCTCAGCCCACAGTTACATCTGCAACAGGCTGCCATGGCTGCTGCGCACTTCCAACAGCAGCAACAGTTCCACGCAGCCATGATGTATCAACAGCAATTCCCTGGCTCAATACCCGCTGGTCAGCCTCCAATCTCTATATACCCAAGAGGCGACCCGCAGTTCATTCCTCCTGGTGGGTTCATGCCTCCACCAGGCGGATTTGGTCCCGGCGCCCCTGGTAGTGGTAGCGGTGGCGCAGGCAGCCCTGTTGCTAGTAATATGGTCGTAGGATCTCCTCAATATTCTGGAAACGGCAACCATCACCACCATCATTATAACAGTGGTAATCAAGGAAGGAGATATCAAGGCTCCAAAAGAGGTGGTCATTCCTAACCGGCAAGTTGAAAAGTTGGCTGGCAACGTTTGACAATGGGTCGACAAAAAGATGATAGTTTGTGGTGAACGCTACGATTCTCTGGGTTTTAGAGATGTACTTTTCTATAAACAAGATATAAAGTTCTGTAGCTACACTTTGTGAATTAACTTCTGTATTCTGTAGACTTTACTCTACTGAGATTACTAGTGATAGTTAAGTGCGGTAAGCATATGGTCCCTCTTGGAATATCAGGAAAACTTTCTAATAAGCTAATTGGGCTTACAAGTAATGTATTGGTGAGATTGCCACATAAGTTCTGGTGCGGTAGTGACAGCTCCACCCGAAAGCCACCGCGAAGGTCGCTAGCAAAATGGTGCAGCGGAAAATTAGTGATGGCTTGCGCGCACTCTCGCGGAAGGTCGTCGTGGCTCGCCAAGTTTCGCACCAACCAACTTCAACATTCCCTGCGATTAATTCTCAAAACAACACATGTCAGATATAGCGCTTTCCAAGATCGCCAACCTCATCAAGGTTGAAGAGGATCTTGTCAAGGTTTCGCAGCTACGTCAGCAATTTGTAAAGGAAAAGGCATCAGTGGATTCCAAGCTTTCCATTGCCACGAAACTTCAAATTGACTCGATCTCCAGTAACCTCAAACAGCTCAACAATGCAGCCCTCAAGCTAGCAGCCATCAAGGGGAACATCAACAAAGTCAATCTAGTGCATGAGGAATCGATCACGCGAATCAAAGACTATAACACCATCAATACCATGACTACAGTCAACCAGTTCCTTCACCAGGTGCAGAATTTGTATGCGGATATCTCGAGCTTCAAGTCTTATGTCCAGGTGTTGAACAGAGACATGGAGGTTGAATTGGATAACATGAGGGCAGACTTGTCGTATCCACTCAACAACATCTTCCACATACACTACAGATTGAACCAAACAAGAAACTTTTGTGACTACCTTGAGTTTGACGCTGTTTCCTTGACGGACGACTTGAGGTCAATTGTCAGCAAGATTGTGAGTCCTATCCGTGGATCGATCCAATTGTTTGACGAGTTGATGAGTGAAGCCATCACCTCCTTGACCGAAGCCGTCAAAGAGGGAAACACCTCTCTTGCATTCAAAGTCATCAAAGTCATTGAGTTTGAGCACAACGAAGATTTGAAGTTCCAGTTGTCCAAGCTGTTGGGCTTGAGCTTGAAGTCCAACAACTACGCAAACTTCAGAGGCAGCAGAAGAAACTATAAGAAGTTTTTCCACGATAAGTTGGAAGAGTCCTTGGTCGACACCTTTGACCAGTGTGTCAAGCATTTCAGCCACGACAAAATGCAAGTGTACGACAACCTCGACTGGTTGGAGGATGAGTTGAGGTTCGTCGCAAACACCTTCCAGGGCTTATTTCCAAGCGAGTGGGAGATGGGGGACTTTATTCAAGGTGTGTACTTTGACCTGTTGCATAAGTTCACCATGGAGGTGATCAAAACCGACCCCCCAGCCGAAGACTTGTTGCGTATTTTATCCTACGACTCTCATTACACCAAGTTTGTGGCAGCCTTGAGCGTCGAAGACAAGTTGGTCAAGAAGCAGCAGCGCTCCATCATCGGCGAGGACTTGAAGAATGTCGTCTTGGACGACTACCTTAAGATTATCACCCAGAAGATGGACGAATGGAACAAGAACTTGATTGCGCTGGAAAAACACACCTTCAACACAAGAAACGAGGGAAGTCCTCCAAGCACATACAACTATCACCAGGTCTTTGAAGACTACGTCGACCAGGAGTTGACGTTGGTCGAGATCGATGCCACGGTTTATGTTTTGCCGGACTTCAAGATTGCATTATCCATGTTGAAAGAGCAAGCAGACGTCTCTGCAGACCTGGGTTACTCCAAGATCTTGGTCGGTGTGCTCGAGAACTGGTCCAAGGCCTATAACTTGAGAACTGATAGCTATAGACAGATCATAGACGATGAATTCGACAGGTACATGACCATCTTTAACAACGAAAAGTACTTGGTCCACCAAAGCATGATGAAGAGAATTTTCGCCAGAAACAACCACGAGCAGGAGTTGGATCTCGACAACATGTCCAACCAAGAAATTGAGTCTATTTCTCCTCCAGGGTTGATTGAGTACTTGATTGCTTTGGCTAACACCTACGAAATCAACACAGACAGGTTGCAGGAAAAGTTCTTGGCCACATACAAGGAAAAGACCCATGCCCTGCATCACTTGAAGATCGAAAAGGCCTTTGACGACACCTTGGGTCCTTCCACCGACCTTATTTCTCAAGTCATCCGTTACGTGGTCGACATCATTGTCAATGATTTATACCCTGCATTATCCAACACCTTCAACCGTTCTTGGTACGAGGACAAGAGAGGCGGTGAAGACATCCGTGACGCTCACAAAATGGTCGAAACTATCGTCGAATATATGTCAGAAATCAGAGTCTATGCATCCTATGATATCTACCAAGTCACTTTCAACGTCTTGTTGGACACATTCATCCTGGCTTACATCAAAATAGGATACACAAACATCTTGCAAGGAGATGCCAAGAAGATCGATCCTTTGGCTGTGAAAAAGTACAAGTCTTTTAGTGAGGCCATCTCCAGAGACGTATCCATCTTTTTCTCTGCATTGGAAGGCTTGTTGACCTTGAAGGATAGAGAGTACTTGTACAGCAGTTTGAATGCAATCGAGTTCTTGGGAGTCTTGGCTACCCACGAAGACCCTCTCAACTTCATTCCTCAAATGTGGGAAAACGAAATCTTGCCAATGTTTTATTACTGTTCGGTAGAATATATCAGGGGAATCTGTTTGTGCAGAAAGGATTTGGATAAGTCGCAAGTCAACTCTATGATCGAAGAGTTGATCAAAATTCAAAGGGATTATCAAGTTAATAACGAGCCTCCTCAGATCCCAGTGGGTACTTTAACTGACTTTAGGTACACTTAGGACACAGGGGATACGTCAATAATGTAAACTTGTGTATAAATTAATGCAGATATGATGTAAATGTAATTTCTGGATGGAACCTTATGCTGGGAGACATACGAGTGTTTGTGACTTGTGGCTATTCCGAGATGACACACTTATTCCCCATGTGAGCCTACTCGGAAATCACTTGTTGTTCCAAATGTGAGTGCTACTCGGAGTCGGAATCTGAGGAGTACCCACTTACTACTGATACACTCGATGGTTTTTCATGTGAAGCTTCATCCTTGGTCTCAACTTTCGGCATAGCCTGTACTTCTTTGGATGGAGCCACAACAGGTCTGGCTCGTTTGACTGTAATCTTACCATCTACAGTAACTCTCTCATCGACTCTCTTTCTCTTGAAGGCAAGTTTGGCCAACTCCTCGTCCTCTTGTTCGTGCTGGGCTTGGCTGGTGGCTCGGATTCCCTGTTGAGCTCTGCGAATCAACTCTGCCTCCCCCACCTCTGCTATTCTCCTTCTCTCACTCTCAAGTTCTTGCAATTGCTCATCTATTTCTTGTTGCCTTTGTTGTTCCTTCAACTTATCTTGCAAATCCTCGTACATGTCACCGTTTTTACTGTCTTCTTTCTTTGTCCAGAATGGATTATGCTTTCTCTTTTGCTTCAACTCCTTGAACTTTTGGTCTTCTTGTTCCTCTCTGGCTAATCTTTCAAGGATCTGGTCCTCCGATTCCTCCTCGATCTGCCTCTTGGCCCCCAATCTCGACCCACTCCCTTCAAAGTTCCTCACTGCTCCAGACTCCGGAGTGTAACCCGCTGTTTGGGGATTTGTTTTGAAGGTTATAGCGTTGTTGCACACAGGGCAAGTGATGTGAAATCGTATGATTCGAGTATTTAAATACTTTTCCTGGAGTGTTTCCTTCTTGGCATTGAAGGACCGGCGCTGTGCTATGTATTCATTACACTTGAGACATCTCATCGAGTATGGGGCCATCATACGGATCTTAATAATAAGATTACCTGCAGTCTTTTTCTTCTTAAGCTTGGGCACAAGCGATGGATCATAGTCTGGAGGATACCATTTGTTGATCGCTTTTCTCTCAGACATGATGGTGGTAATAGAAAATTGTAAATCTAAAGTGGCAAGTGTGATCTAGATAGATTGTAGAAATGGCTGTAAAAATGACTGCGCTACCATGCGCACGTGAGCTTTTCTGCAGTGCCTTGAGTTGCAACAAGTGCAACACAGTGTGCTATCACGGCATGCAGTTTGTGTTGGTTCCTGCTTGAGTTGATTGTTTTGGTTGATTTTTTTGAGTTGGTTGGTTAGAGTTTTGTATTAGGCACTGGTGTTGGGACCTTATGAGTTCGTTGACCATAGTTGTTGGAATCTGAGCGAGCTGCTATGCATTGACTCTCAAGGACAAAAGAGTGCTACATTTGAGAGGTATATTGGGGAGCCGTGAGTAACTAACCTATTACTTAGAAGGTTAGCGTGTCCATGTTTGTCCATGCTATGTTGCTTTTTGCTGACGGAAACCAGACGGAGGGTAAATTTCGCAGCCATGGGGACACTGGCTGTCACTCAGATATGCAATATCCTCAACACGATTCGGTGGAATTACCTCATAAAGTACTCACACACTACCGGGGAATGAAGGAATAGCTTGAAGTATCAATCAAGTGCAAGAGCCATTTATTGAATGAGTGTGCTGCTGGTGTGGCCGACGATATCTGTGCGCAGACCGGTGAAAAATTGATACCGCCCAGTCGTTAGAACAATCGTGTGCTCAAGCCCACACTTGACTCCTACGTCATACACGATAGATACGGGGATATAACACCCTTAATAATGTATTAGATTTACGTATTGTCATATCGCTGTTGTAGAAACGATACTCCATTGTTGTGGCCAAGGCTAACGCCTGGTGTGCCTACACATCCTCCATTACACATGTATTCCTAAATTACACTCCCAAATAATGTGTATTACTTTATACGGGAGACGTTTAATCAGCATTTCTCTTAGCAGCCTTCTTAGCAGCCTTCTTTTGGGTACCAAAGATCTTCTTGTCTCTGTTCTTCTTTTGCTTTCTTTGTTGTCTAGAAGCCTTTTCAACCTTGGTGGCCAAACCGTATCTAACCAATCTGTAGGCTGGTTCGAATCTCTTAGCGTCAGCAACGGATTGGTAGATCAAACCGAAACCAGTGGACTTACCACCACCGAAAGCGGTTCTGAAACCGAAAACGGAAACAGAGTCCTTTTCAGCCTTGTAGATTTCAGCCAACTTTTCACGTAATTCATCCTTAGAGACGTTAGCTCTGTTTGGGTGCAAGACGTCAATGACAAATTGCTTTCTAGCCAACAATGGGTTGGAAATAACCTTACGAGTTCTAATAGTAACAGCGTCACTCTAGATAACAGTTAGTATAACATTCCACTTGAAAGTCGGTAGGTCCTTGTGCTTAGTAGCTTGTATCTCTATCTTTATTGTTCAACATCTCATTATTCTTGGTACGTTCTTATGTTCGGACATCCCTTCATATCTTGACTGTACATACCATCTTGATTCCTTGGTGGTGGTGTATCAAAACTTTTTCGAAAGAAGACTTCTAAAATTTTTTCCCTATTGAAAATTTTCCACTAAGGAAGACCTGCAGGGAGCGCGGAAGAGCGGTCATGTGACCAAACAACCGAGCGCGCACCTTCCTCCAAAACAAAGTCTTCTGGGGCGTGAGCCCTCAGCAGGAGGTATAAGCACGTGATAGTAATTTTCAGCTTGAAATCAGCTGACCAGCCGAAAACTTCAAATATCACGTCATTGTGCACTTTTCCAGGAGTTAAGGAAATGTGGGGGAAGGGCCCGATTAGTGATGAGCAGATTAGGGGATCATTATTTTACTTGAGGGAACCAGAGCCAATAGGATGGGACCAACACAATCGGTACAGTGCTAGTCTCTTGCTGGGATGGGTTTGTGGATGCTTACAGGACTCCAGCCGTTATCTTGGAACCAGTTTCCGATTTAGGAAAGTGGATCCCTGGCGGAGATGCGCTGGAGTGGTTCTTCGCGATAATCAGCCAATCGAGCCATGTTTGCAATTGGACCTCGGACAAGTATAATTGAACATTGCTTTACGTTTTATAGGTATATGTCAACAGGTACAACAGTAAAAGGGTCGATTTTCATTCATAATTTTCATTGTCCAGTACAATTGAGTAAATAATTTTTCACTCTCATACAAGCTACAGTACAACAATCAGGTGTATATTAACGCCTGCAGTAAGATTCTACATAGTCGGTACACATACGGTAGACTCCATCACACTTTCCATTGAAATGGTGAGAATTCTCAGTCAAAACACCTACAGTAGCTCCATCATTCTTTTCATGGTTAGAATTACATAACCTCACGACACACCTACAGTAGCTCCATCATACTTTTCTTTCATTGTCATAGCTACCTACCTATTCGGTCTTGTTTTTCAAGTCCAATCTAACAGCCTTAGTTTGGGTGTAGTTTTCCAAGGCTTCAATACCCAATTCTCTACCAATACCAGATTGGCCGAAACCACCGAATGGAACCATGTGGTGGAAGTCGTTGTGGGTGTTGAGCCAGACAGTACCAGCGTTGATTCTGTTGGCAACAGAGAGAGCCTTGTTGACGTCTTCGGTGTGAACAGCAGCAGCCAAACCGTATTCAGAGTTGTTGGCCAACTCGACAACCTCGTCGACAGTCTTGAACTTAGTGATGGTGACAACAGGACCAAAGATTTCTTCCCTGACAATGGTCATGTCTTCGTTAACGTCAGCAAAGATGGTTGGGTTGATAAAGTAACCCTTGTCACCGTGTCTCTTACCACCAGTGACAACCTTGGCACCTTCAGCAATACCCTTTTCAATGTAACCCAAGATTCTTTCAAATTGGACCTTAGAGACTTGAGCACCCATGAAGGTTTCGTCGTTGAATGGGTCACCAATCTTCAAGGCTTCAGCAGCAGCCTTGAACTCAGCAAGGACTTCATCGTAGACACCTTCTTGGACGTAGATTCTGGAACCAGCACAGCACACTTCACCAGTGTTGTAGAAGATACCGGTGACCAAGTGTGGGATGGTGGCCTTGACGTCGGCATCGTTGAAGACAATGGCTGGGGACTTACCACCCAACTCCAAGGTGACCTTCTTCAAGTTGGTTTCGGCAGCAGTCTTCATAATGTGCTTACCAACAGCAGTGGAACCGGTGAATGCAACCTTCTTGATTCTTGGGTGCGCAGCAATGTGGTTACCGGCAACCTTACCGAAACCAGACACAACGTTGATGACACCGGCTGGGATACCAGCCTCCTTGATCAACTTGGCCAAGTACAATGCGGAAAGTGGGGTGTTTTCAGCAGACTTGAGCACAGTGGTACAACCAGTAGCCAAGACAGGACCAATCTTCCAGATGGCCATCAACAATGGGAAGTTCCATGGGATGATTTGACCACAAACACCAACCGGTTCTCTTCTGGTGTAGGTAAAGTGGGTGTTACCGGTTTCAATGACTCTACCGGTGAGCTTGTCGACCCAACCAGCCACAGATCTGATGTAGTTGGCAGACAAAACGACATCACCACGGGAACAGGCGAGGGACTTACCGTTGTCCAAGGATTCAATACCAGCCAAGATGTCGGCGTCACGTTCAATCAAGTCAGCCAACTTGGTGATGGCCTTGGTACGGGTAAGTGGGTCAGCCTTGGCCCAGTCGGTGTTCTTGAAGGTGTTTTCTGCGGCTTTAACTGCAACATCAATGTCTTCTTCCAATGCTTCGTACACTTGTGCGACTTCTTCTTCAGTGGATGGAGAAACAACGGAAAAAGTCTTACCTGCCTTCGAGGCAACAAACTCGTTGTTAATGAACAACCCGGTTGGTTGTTCATATTCAACACCGTTTGGTAACCTGATTCTTTGACTCAATGGCAAAGTAGAGTATAATCTTTGAGATAATGCTGGAGCTCTTGCAGCGACAGTTCTAAACATTGTTGCTATTGATGTTTTCCTGGGTCAATTGGGCGGTCTCCATTGCATTTATATACTTTTCAGGTGAGGGGAGCGTGGGGACTACTTTCCTAAAATGTCTCTAAAAACCGGGTCCAAAGGCCGGAACCAAAAGGGTTACAAAATAACATAATTATTTAACTCGTTCACAACTCGCCATACAAGGCTCCAGCGTGAGGAGGAATAGACTTTGTAAAAAATATTGGGGCTGCATGGTTTTCCGGTCAGATAAAGAGGAGAAAATGGCACATGTATGTCCATTTCTTGATCAGATCGCCAATGAGCCACAGCACGTTGCAGGTTTGCATTATTCGCCAACTGCACAGTACGTAGTGTGTGGACGTAGCCATCAAGCTTGGACCTGACTCAGATTCTAGCTCTGGCTGGAGTTAGAGCCAGGTCGATTCTGTGCAATTGCACAGATTCTTTGGGCCGATCATTACCGTTTATTCTGCCTGCGGAGTTAGGCACAAGCCTTGTTTGTTAGTAATAGGAGTTTTCCGCGTATTTTCTCGGGAACTGGGTAACTAGAAGTCCGACACAGGTACAGAGTCTGGGGGAAAAAATTGGCTCGAGGTGTAGAGAGGGGTTCATTGTAGAGCATCCGATCTACACTTGTGTACTTGCTCCTACTCTTTTTTTTTCCCTTCACTGTATGCTGTTATTTGTATAAAGATAACGATAGCACGCTTTAAAAAAAAAGAGTGTACGGCATCCTCTCTTCTCCGCATTTGTGGGTTGAAAAGTTGGGCCGGATCTGACTCTCTCTGCAAAGTTACATCGAAAATGGAGTTAGTCTAATGGAGTTAACTACGCCAATTACAAATCAGCGGGATATCCGGTTGCTCCACAAAAGTGGTTACGTCTTATTTAATTGCTTTCTAAACTCCTTCTCGCTCTTTTCTAACTCCGACCTCCTAACTCCAAACACTCTTTCTAGCCTGTCAAAGAGCTTTGCCTCTACTTCGTCCATAAGCGGGTTGTCAACAGAAGCGCCGTCTCCAATCGAGTCAAGTGCCCGTTGGATACTGTATTCTACAGGCTCGGGATCTTGGCCATCGTCTCTTAGTCCTTCACCATCAAAATGCGCGTCCTGCATGTTGAATATTGCAAAAAGTCGATTTGTAGAGATGTTATCCGACCGTTGCACAACGTTCTTGTACATCCAGGTACAATACCGGTCGATCTTCTCGTTAGACCAATTTAGAAGTTCGTCGTAGTCGGTGTTAGAGAACACGAACTCGTTATTTTTTTCGTATTTCGCCAACGACTCAAGCCAGGCTGCTCCGTTTCCATTCTTTAGAAACGAGACCTTGACAAGCAAGAGAATCTGTCCAAGTAGCCTGATCTCCGGAAATTTGTGTGTATGCTGGAGATTCCTCGGTATACTTAATGGCGCGTTCGCCAACTTGACAAGAATGCAAAACACCTCAAGCGAATTAGGAATTATTAATGTCTCTGAGAGAACTCTAAAGATAAATGCATAGTAGTAGCTTATAGGTATGCTCATCTCGTGGCTGGGTCCCAAGATTCGAGCGACATTCAAGCTAATTTGGCTGTAGAGAAGATTGCTGGTCGGTAGCCTGAACGGCTGAAGTTGCGAGTGGTAGATGGTCGGAAGTTGCTTCAAGAGCTCCGCCGGAACCACCTGCAACGTCCTCATGTACGGCACGTGACCATCGCTGATGTCCTCGAGCATGTCGTGGGTGTAGTAGTGGTGGTACCTTAGTTGGAGCATCGACACGTAGATTATGGAAACTAAGTCCAATGCCGTCAACTCGCGCTTGATTGGGCTGTGCAATTTGCTACTTTCCTCGTAGTACACACTTAGCACCTTGATCCAGTTTGTTTTCACTAGTGTGATAAACTCCTCCTTCATGCTGGGGTATCTAGTGACAATTGACTCAACCATGACCTTCAAAACCATTTGAAGGCACCTAAAATAAAGCCCTTTAGCTGCTCTGCCGTAGAGTTTGGTTGATTTTTGGACGTGGGACTGGGAGTCTCCTGTTGCACGAAGACGGCCAGCCTCATCCAAGGTCACTGCAGTGATTCTTCTAGTGGTCGCACCAGTTTGAAAGTCGTCATCGTCATTAATCTCGAATTCTCCCTCCACAACATGTCCGAACCGGCAGATAGTAAGACCATCACGGACTTGGTAGTGCCGGGACTGGCAGTTGTCTGTGCCGCAAACGGGTCCTCGTCGCCACATTGTACGGGACTATACCGTATGTAAATGCAAATATATTATTAAGTGAGCAGTAGCTCGTCACCGGTACTGGTGGTTGGTGCTCTATTCTATGATGAACGGTATGGTAGGCTATAGTGTCGGGAATAGAGAGTCTGTATACCTAAGCTCTCTTCAAACGTAAAAAATCTGCGAATGTATCGGCGGCAGTACCCGGTAATAGAACGGACGGATTTCAAATACGGTCCCTCGTATGTACTACTGGCTGATGTTTGAAATCAAACCTTTACGATCCGATGTGCGTCACGTGAGGGAAGACAACCAAAATATACAGACTTATCCAACTGTCTAGTAAACAAACATTCAACTGACTACATAATATACAGACGTTCAACTGACCACATGGTGATGTCATATTGATCTGATAGTCCGAGAGACAGTTGGCTTGTTTTTATTGTATCTAGGTCCAAATGTTACGCCTGCTATGGAACTGGAGTTTCCTGCATACACAACACTAAAGTTGCATCTAGTGCAACAAAACATAAATATCAAATGGAAACACCTGAGCAAAGCATTGACTTTCCAGAGAGGGTAGAGGAAGATATCGGTAGTGGAAATGAGATAGATCAGCATCAAAATGCAGAAACCAATGGAACTGACGAAGTTGGGATAGAAATAGAAGATCCTGCGAGTGAAACTTTGCCGTCTCAAGAGGTTGTCGGAGACAATCTGGATGGCAGTGAAGCAGAAGCAGAAGTAAAGAGTGACAAACTGAGCAAAGAAGATACAGAGTACTCCCACCGCACGACCGAAATAGTTGAATCTGAAACAATAGGTGCCCAAAGCGTAGAGGATCCAGATGCAGAGGACGCGACACAGCACTCCAAAAGTCAAGCGGAGCAGCTGATAATCGTGCCAGCCCTGGTACCGACGTCGGGAATGACCTCAAGGGAGCAAACACAGGAGCCTACGCAATCACCAAGTCCAGAATCCAACCAAAAAGAACCAGAAACACGCAAGAGAAAGCTCGAAATGCCAACAAAATCCAGTACCCGCAAAAGAATTCCCGGAAGACTCATCGATACCATGTGGGAACCACTTCCTTCAAACACCTCCAAATCACTTAACCGCATTCTCAACATGAGTCTCAACACCTGCGTCGAAAGGTATGCACTGAATCCAGAGAAGATGTCGCGAGCGCTGAGTTTCCTCGACAGCAAATGGATCAATGACAATCTGGCCAACTCCTTCAAATCACGGTTATCTGCTACAAAGGTACCGCCAACATCCACAATGGCTCAGTCATCAGATATATTTAACTTTGACTTGGTAGGAAGACGAAAAAGGTTCTTGGAAACGTACCTTCTGGCCGAACTCCGCCAGTTGGAGGACTTGAAAAAGCACAAGAAGCAACTCGAAGTACTGTTTGAGCTGGATTCAAAGTACTTGCTGGAAATGAGAAAAACAGTGTCCGTGGACACCAAGAGAATGTCGAAAGAGATGGAATCCAAGAGGGCTGAGCTACATATGCTGGTTCCGTCCAGTACAGACATTTCGTTTGCCTCAGTTCCACCACCAAAGTTTGACGCAAATGAAGACAAGGACTGTGTCGAATTCTTGCAAGTTATCAGCAAGCACTTGAAAAGCATAGAGGACAACACAGTTAGCTTGGATGTGTTGAACGACAAGTTGGAAGTTTTGTATAATGTGTTGGACATGCTTTAGGTAATAGAGTATTAGAACAGTAATATGGAATAACGATCAGTAACTCATTCTCTACACACAATTACCAAACTTTTGGAAGGTATATTACAATACATACAATACAGAGAGACCATTATCATTCTCAGTGATGCTCTATTGCTTGTAACTCAAACGTGGCTCTCTGGATCGGCTGCGTGCTTTACGAAGACAACCAGAAAATGGAAATCAACAATTGAGGTTCTCCTTCCAACTTAACAGCAACGTACCCATCTTTCTCTGCGTCCCAGACGGCACCGAAGTTGGACGCTATGTTCAAGTCAATGTCTGTGGTTGCGGTTGTGATTGTGGTGGCCTGCACCAAGAACCTGTGTTTCGATGATTTCTGTTGGAGGTATGGAAGAATAGTCTTGTGGATGGTTTCTTTGGCATTCTCCACGAGTTCCTCTTGATTGTCAGCAAGCACCTGCTCGATGTGAGCAAGAGTAAACGGTGCTTCTGTGGTGATGGACGAGTTGACGACAGTCATGGCAGTGGTTTTTTTGTTTGAGGAGTGAGAATGAGAACAACCAGCAATGTGTCTGGTAAGAGGCCTACGTGGGACAAACAAGCAAGCAACATCAAATTATGAACGTACAAAGGGGTTTATATATACCCGTGTGTGTTTTTCCTCTGTCGTTGGATGTACTATGTGAATGGTAGTGATGACTGTGAAGTCAGCTCTTTTCTCCATACAATAAGATATGATGTCACATCCAATAATACGAGTGCTTTCCGTCTTTCATTGCCAGAGCACCAGGGTGACATCCAGGCCCACAACAAGAGTCGTAAATAACTGTACCTACACCTCAAAATACTCAATAATTTGTCTTGGGATACTATATCGCTACTGCCCTCTTTCACCCAATTTGCAGCCAATTTGTAAAAAAGTTGAAAAGTAACAAAAAAAAAAATGGGGACCCTAGCACATCTTCCTTGGCTAGTCACAAGCTGAGCTAACTATAGATATCTCATTTTGCATTATTTGCATTCAAGGCCCTGTTGACAAGTTCCTGACACGCGGGTGTTTTCACCACCAAGGTACCTCAGTCTACAACCCCCCCAAAATCGCCAACCAAGAACTCACTGTTTAGGCGAGGCAAGTGACGTTGGCTGCTTCTACACACGGCCAAAAAAACCGGTCACATCTCTGCTAATTCCACGACGGTTGGAACACGTTCGGAGTTGATCTCACATGCTCGATGATATTCGCGTTGTCTGAGCGATCGGCACGGATCGGCTATCAGCAAGAGGGAGTTACTGCAAACAGAGACAACATGAGGGCTACCAGGGAGTGCTAACGAAGTAGTTTAGACGCCTGACAATCTCACAGGCCTAACCGTTCCATTCTAACAGGTCTGATTCTAGTTTCACACGCCTTTGTTTTCTAAATCACGTATATACGACGGAACGACGCGCCAAAAGGCAAATTTGGCAACACATTTCTCAATACCATCTTTCCTACACTTCTTCTTGTTCGAGCTGTATTTACTTTGTTGTACAGTTGAGCAAGCATGAATATCTTCAGAAAGAAAGCGACGGACTCGGAGACGTCGTCACTCCTGTCGAGCAGCTCCAAGAAGTCCAAACTCACCAAATGTCACACTCCGTTTGAGGAACCCTTGGCACCACCCAAGCGTGCAGACCACGATTTGGATGCAGAACAACAAGAAAAGTACTCGACAGTGTTGAACCACTTCCATGAATACATCAAGAATGAAATCCCAGTGAATGATACCAAGAACGCACCCACACATCCCATTCTTCCAGAGGAGATTGCCTGGTTGACTGAAGAGTGCTTTTTGAGATACCTCAGGGCCACAAAGTGGAAAGTAGAAGCCTGTGTCAAGCGGATTGAAGAGACCATGGTCTGGAGAAGAACGTTTGGTGTTGTCTTTGTTCCGGGCCACACCGACAAGGCCAAGCATCTCACGGCCGACTTGGTCAAGGTGGAAAACGAGACCGGTAAACATTTGATTTTGGGATATGACGTGGATAACAGACCCTGCCTCTACTTGAGAAACGGGTACCAGAACACCCAGGCGGGCTTGAGACAAGTCCAGTTCTTAGTGTTTATGTTGGAGAAAGTCATCCAGTTCATGCCTCCGGGCCAAGACACCCTTGCATTATTGATTGACTTTAAGGGCGCACCAAAGGAGTTGAACTTGTCTCCTCCAACCTTTCCTTCCATCTCCATTTCCAAGCAAGTGTTGGGCATTTTGCAGCACCACTACCCCGAGAGACTTGGCCGTGGGATGTTTACCAATATTCCATGGATCGGCTACACGTTTTTCAAGTTGGCAGAACCCTTCATTGACCCATACACTAGACTGAAGACCGTGTACGACCAACCTTTTGAGAACTACGTCCCCAAGGAGCAATTGGACAAGGAATTTAACGGCAATTTGGACTTTGAATACCAGCATGATGTGTACTGGCCAGAGATGAATAGAATGGCGGATCAAAAGCACAAGGTTTACATGGAGAACTTTGACAAGCTTGGCCAAAAGATCGGATTGAGTGAGTATGATTTAAGATGGAGAGAGAAAGAGGAGAAAAAGGAGACCAAGAACAATGAGACCAACAACTATGAGAAAGTGTCCAACGACAGCGAAAAGGCGACTCAGTCAACCACCAACACTACCGACAACACCGCTTCTACCACAAAGTCGGTCTTAGATGAGGAAAAGATCACTCACGAGTCCAATCAACTCGAGACCTCTCCTCAGAAGCAAGAAGTTCCTGCCACAGGTGCCTAGATTATTTAACTATTAGACGCATTAGAGTATATCTGTATATAACATACGAAATTATGAGATAATCTGTAGCCAAAAGCTTGGTTGAGGGGTGTAGTGGACGAGGTGGACCGGTTGCATCTCTGCAGCAATTATTCGCAGCCGAGTTGCAACAGTTCAGAGGAATCAAAATTGTCAATGCCCGCTCATTGCAAACAACAGATTCATACTTTACACACGAACTCAGTAATATTACTTAGCACTCTAACTTCGAACTGGTAACTATACTATAGTATACTTGGACTAGGCAAAGCTCAAGCTGCTTCCTAATGTGCAAGACTCCGGGTCAGCAATAGGTCACTTCTACCACCACTATTATATACACGACAACACACAGCAGTACAAAAATACACGACAACACACAGCAGTACAAAATACACTAAAACACACATGCTACCTCTCAAACACCACAGCACAGCTGCCAGTACGATTAGACCATGCAGTGTCGGTGAGTCTTCTCGAATCGCACCCACGTGACATTTCACAAACCAGCGATCAAAATTATGAGTCAGTAGTCATGGAGTACGTGTTGACTGTGATAGCCCATGAGCATGTTACGCCTCAGATCACAACTGAGGTCGACGAATTTCTCCACTACTTGCATATCACCGCACCAGAAAAGCACCAGCAATCAGATAGAGCGGTCGACTACTTTTTCAACCACGACAAGAGCGTGCTTGACGAGGTGAGAAAGTTCAGTAACTCCAAAGCACACTACGATGTGATTTTCCAGTCTGTATCTGCCAGAGGAAGCAAGAAGTTAGTTGTTTTCGATATGGACTCCACATTGATCTACCAGGAGGTGATTGAGCTTATTGCAGCGCAGGCCAACATCGAAGCTAAGGTTGCAGAGATCACTGAACGTGCGATGAATGGAGAATTGGACTTCAATGACTCTTTACGTGAACGTGTACAACTTCTCAAGGGTATTGACGCCTCCTCCTTATGGGGCACTTTGAAGGAGCAGATCCAAATCACCAACGGGGCACCTGAGTTGTGTCGTGAGTTGAAGAAACGTGGGTTCGTCTTGGCAGTGTGCTCCGGAGGGTTCATCGAATTGGCCGAGTACGTCAAGGAGCAACTTGGGTTGGACTATGCATACGCTAACAAGTTGGGTGTAGACGCACAAAACAAGTTGGATGGAACAACAGTTGGTCCAATTGTCAATGGGGAAAGAAAGGCCAACTTGTTGTTGGAAATTGCAAAAAAGCACCAATTGCTCCCAAACCAAGCCATGGCCGTCGGTGACGGTGCTAACGACTTGCCTATGATGGAAGCAGCAGGGTTCGGGGTTGCATGGAATGCAAAGCCAAAAGTTAGAGCTCAAGCTCCTTCTGAATTGAACTCCAAGTCTTTAGAAGATATCTTGCATATTTTGGGTAAGTAAGTGTGATGGAGGTGTGTAGGAAGAAGAAGATAGACTATTAGAAGATAGACTATATGCCGATGACTGGTGTAGTCGTGAAATGTAATGTAGATTGGTGTAAAGACATGAGTTGAGTGTATATTGGTGTGCCTTGTTGGAATGTAGACTGGGTGGTGATGGTGAAAGACCTTTCCATTATGACAAGTGAGAGTGAACGCATATGACTTAAAAGTGATTCAAAACACAGTGAATGGAGCGGCAGCTCAGAATGCTATACTTTTTGAATTTGAATGAGTGAATGGAGTGGTGATGGAAATATTAATATCTTATATTACCCCATATATGGGTGGGATCACGAATGAAACTTAATACATCTACTGCACAACCCTTCCCCTTATCACACCCATAACCCCGTTAAAAATCAACACCTCATCCCCTACTTGAATCTCCAGTTGTGTTATGATATCTTCCTGAATGAAATTCTCAGTTAGTAAGTAGTGTCTCATGACCCCACATAAGCAGCCCGAGCTCAACAAAGGAGTTACCCATTTGCCGTCCTTTTTGATGGCAACGTTGGAAATAGACCCTTCCGTGACCTGGCCCAGACTGTTGAAGAGGATAACTTCCTCTTGCAAAGGTTTGATTCCAGGCAAATTACGCTTACGTGCCTGTGTGTAGTGGTCTCTGCTAGTAGTTTTGAACGAGGTGAAGGGCGAGATTAATGTCATGGATTTATCAAGGTAGATGTCCCATTCAACCCTCGAGTCCTTCAATCCACTCAAAAAGTCTTCTCTGGGACTGGTTTCGTGCACTTCGATCTTCAGCGTGCCATCCAACTTGACCAACAACCGAATTTTGTATGGCTTATCCAAAGGCTTGCATGACTGCTGCACGGCATTGACAAGCTGGTCTGCAAGGAATTCTCTGGTAACTGCAAACTTGGTGCCCTCAAGATGCATCTGGAAGTACTGGATCGTGTAAACTAGCCTATTGTAGTGCTGTTCGAAGAGAAAGAAGGACTTGGAGCTGAGCGTGTCGGACAACTTGGGATCGTATCTGATGGTTGAAAGTATCTCGAAACTTAGCGGATCGCTGGGGAAGGCATCCTTAATGTACTTGTTATTGAGTTCTTCTATAATTGAAGAATCTGGTCGGAAGGTAGACGATGTGGACGAGGCGGACGCCATGCTGCAAGTGGTAGAATTGAATTTGATATGGTGCGATCTCCAAATCTCCTTCTTTGGGACATCTCTCCAGTTAGTATGAACAAAGCTAACCCACCTAAAAACATACAAAACACCCAAACAACCAAACAGAGACACACCTTCAGCGTTGACATCTAGCACACCCTCAATAAAAACAAACCTACACATCTAAAAAGCTACACTTGCATACTCTAGCGGTCTATTAATATGGTCTAAATCTCTTCTTCTCCTTCATCACTCTAACCCTTTCCTGGTCCATCTTGAACTTATTCAACAACTCGTTCATCTCCTCCTTCTTCTGCTGTCTCAACTGGAATCTATAGAAATCAGTCTTTTCTTTCTTTTTTGATTTCAACTTGGACTTTTCTGTTTGCACTTCGTTGATCATCTTCTGCTTGCCCAAGATATCCAGCTTAGTCTTTCTATTGTTTCCAACAACCAAGGTGAACCCATCGTCGTCAACCAACTGGGTTTGTCTTTGTAATGCATCTCTCAGTTCTTGTTCCGCCCTGTCAAACTCGGCGAGGTCGCTCGCAATCTTTTCCGAGAGCTCCTGGTCATCGTATATGTCGTTGGAGAGTTGTGTTAAGTATCTAGCCAGAGCAGGAGTGGTTGTGAATGGCCACTCGCTGGTCTTCTTGGACCCAGAAGCCTTCTTCAATGCACTCAACGCAAGCTGCGCTGCTGACTTGTCAATGAAAGTCACGATCCCACAGTTCTTGGGCAACTTGGTGCCTTCATCTGCCTGCACCAAGTTCTTCGAAATCTCGCTGTCTGTGGTTAACTCGGTCAAGCTCACCCAAAAGTCGTCCAACGAGTCCGTGAGAACGCTAGGTGTATATGATTCCACAGTGGCCCCAATAGCAACCGCTTGAAAGTATTTCTTGATGCTGCTGAGGTCTGTCAAGATGGGGAGGTTACAAAAGAAAACTGACCTCAAAGAAACATTGCTATTGCTTTTGGATTCATGCTTCTTGTAGTATATGTAGTGAGTTGACTTAGTCTCGGGGATCTTTACTGGTAAAACCCCAAACCCTTTGATTTCAGTCATGGAGAAAAGTTTGGATGAGATGATAGAAAAAGTGCGCTGCTTAATTTTGGTGATACCGAGAAGAGTGACTCAGGGTGACACAATGGACAGAATGAGGTATGCTTCAAGTTCAGATATAAATGATTGGTTTAGTGTATAATAGGCTTCTAGGGGGTTTGAATATTAGCCAATCTGTAGTAAAGGAGCACCATGTGGTGTTTTGAGAGGAGTTTGATATGCAGCGAACAAGTTAAAGAAGTAAGTGCAACCACCAATAGATTGCAGTTTCTCAAAAAAAGATCTAACTAGTGCCAAAACTACTGAAAATAAGAAGCAGGAGCTTTTGATATCGTTGAGAGCATTTATAAGCTAGTCTGGTTAACTTTCCGTTACAGAAGACTCAAGGTGGACATTTTTAATGGAAGGAGATTGATGTAGTCAAGGAGCTGGCCAGCGGATATTCACTATACAAATTAGCTCCAGAATCAGTGGCAGTATTTGCTTACTTGCCCAAGTGCATATCTGCTTTATATTTGTGTAAATACCGTATTCCTGCTTACTTCAAAATTGCAACTTTCGTGGTTAGTGATGTTATTAGGAAAGACCTATATGTAGATCCCCTCCACTTTCAAGCATACTGTGATAAATCTAAGTAATCTAACTTATTAGGAAGTGTTATAGTAGCAACCACCAACTGAAAATGTCAAATTTGAAGACATATTTGCATCATCTCTACACACCCCTTGGCTTCCAAGTGGTGCTCTATTTTCGCAGCCATTAACCCACGGGTACACCACGGTACAGACCAGCAACATGAAGCGTAGAAACGCAAAATCAATGCCAATTCATCATTAACGGTCTAATTTTGCTGTGTGGTTCAAAATGTAGGCACTTGCTAGTCCATTAACGAGCCTAGTGGTGCCCCCCCCTGGATTGTCACACTCATCGCTCGTGGTTAGCTGCACTGGCCGACGTCAAAAGTCTAGACTAGCTACTCCACATCTGTCCGTACCACCCTACCGTTCGCTCCAACTACAAGACACAGACCAGCAATCGAATTGTACAGTTCTGCAAACACCACATCACGATTCTACTACCTAGTTGTAGTGTAGCACATCAGTACAGCCGTGCATTAGTTTACACTCCTAATAAATTTTGCGCACACACAAAAATTTTCACTATGGACAAGTCAACCCTTCTTAATGCCTTAGCAGGCACGCTTGACGCCAATAAAGAGGTGAGAAAAAACAGTGAAGTCCAGCTTCGTGTATTTGAAGCACAGGATGGATTCACTGCCTACCTTCTTGATTTGATTGTGGAACCGGACGTGTCGCTTGGCATCCAAATCTCGGCAGCCATTTTGTTCAAGAACAGAATCAACAACTATTGGACTCTTCCGGAAACTAGTACTTCGGAAGGTGCACTTTACATCACAGAAGGCGAAAAGCCTTCAATTAAGGAAAAGTTGATTCCTACGCTTCTCAAGACCCACAAGGCATCGCAAATCAAGTCCCAGTTAGCCGATGCACTCTACAACATCTTGGGTGCGGACAAATGGGACGAATTGACGTCCCTCATAAAGTCTCTTTTGGCCGGAGACGCCGACCATGTCACTGTCGGGTTGATATGTTTGCAGAAGTACGCTAAACAATACAGATGGTCGTACGAAAAGTCCAACCCCATCCTCGACGAGATTGCCCAAGAGATGTTCCCTCTCTTGGAGCCTCTTCTTGACAACTTAATCAAAGACAATTCCAAGGCTACAGACGAAATGACGTACTTGGTCATGAAGATCTTCAAGTATTGTACATACAGCTACTTGCCATCGTATTTATTGGACGCAAACCACTTGTCGACGTGGTGCTCGCTCCACTTGATGTTGCAGAACAAGCCCTTGCAACAACTCACAAAGGAAGAGCTTTTTGATAACTACAGAGCCAAGTCGATCAAGTGGGCCTATGGAAACATCACTAAGTTGTTGAGTCGTCACGGTGGGGGTTACGGAACCAGAAAGGAAGAGAACCAGGCCTTCACCGCCAACTTTTTGGCCAACTTTGTGCCAAGAATCTTGGACGCCTACTGGAAGATCATTGAAGGCTGGTCCAGTAAGAGCATCTGGTTGAGTGAACCTTCGCTCTGTCACATTATCTCATTTTTCGAGCAGTTAATCAACACTTCGCAGTGGGTCTTGATTGAAGACAAGCTTGAAGCCATTCTCAGATACATCATCTTGCCTACCATGGTGGCCACCGATGAGACCATTGAACTTTACGAAGACGAACCAGAAGAGTACATCAGAAGATTTTTCAACATCAACCGTGAATCAAAGGGTGCTGACATTGCCTCTTCTCTCTTTATCTATAGATTGGTGCACCACAAATTTTCAACCAGTGCGCGCACATTGTTGCAAATCATCACAGAGGTGTTTGACAAAAGACAGGCCTCCAAGGACTTGGAGCTGGCCAAGCAAACCGAGGGTGCATTGCATCTCTTAGCCACCATCTCGTCCAAGCTCTCGTCTAAGCACAGTCCAATCAACGGCCAAGTCGACCAGTTTTTGGAGCACTACGTATACCCAGAGATTATTGACCAATCGTTGCCTTGGCTCTCTGCCAGAGCCTGTGACACCATTTCCATCGTATACTGCAAGTACAACAACCAAAGCTCACTTGAGAAGATTTTCAATGCTGTTACCCAATGTTTCCAAAGCAAGGAATTCCCTATCCAGTTGACAGCAGCACAGGCCTTGTGTACTTTGATAGAAGAAGACTTGGTTGCTGATTTGATTGCCCCTCAAGTGCCTCAGTTGATGAGCTTTTTGTTGGAAATGTCCGAAAAGTACGACACAGACTCCCTCACCAACGTCATGGAGACGTTTGTGCAAAAGTTCTCTGCGAATTTGGAGCCATATGCCACGCAGTTGGCGCAATCTCTTGTACAGCAGTTCAGCACCTTGGTTACCGAGTACTTGGAGTCTGGTTCCACCTCCGAAGACAAGGAATTCAAGGGAGCCGGTATCATGGACACCTTGACTACCTTGGTATTGTCCATGGGTAACTCTGTTGAGGTTGTTTCTAGTATCGAAGTCATTGCTCTGGACATGATCAAGAGTGTTTTGGACAACGCAGTCATTGCTTTCCTTTCTGAAGTTATGGAATTATTGGAATCTATTTTGCTGGCAACAAGAACCATCTCCCCCTCCATCTGGTCTATTTTCCAGACATGTGTCGACTCCTTCGACACTTATGGTATTGAATACTTATCCTCCTTCCAAGCATTTTTTGAAGACGTCATTAACTTTGGGTTCAAGAACCCAGAAGTTACCATTGATACCCCATACGTTCAAAACTTTTTGCAGGGATGCATGAAGCTTATACAACACCAGGACTTGGACGTGATGAATGTGTCTGACATTTTCCAGTGGTTTGAGTTGACTATCTTGGCCTTGAACACCAGAATCGGTTCCTTGTCCAACTTTTTAAACGAGTTGTACAACATGTTCAAGATGTTGGAGGAATCTGACTCTTTTGACGGCTACATGTTGCACTACTTGTCAGTGTTGAAGGTTATCTTTGCGTGCTTGTACGTGGATCCAGTCACCACGATCCAGGTGTTGAACGAAAAGCAGTTTACTGGCTCTTTTTTCAAGTTGTGGATGAAGTACGCCGAAGACTCGCACAGTGTGTATGGCTGCAAATTGCAGATTTTGGCATCCACCTCGTTGGTTTCCTCCTCAGCAATCGAGTTGATCCCAGAAGATTACGTTGGTGAGTGTGTTGACTTGTTGTTGAGCAGCTTGTCTGCATTGCCTAGTGCTATAAGAAAGAGAAACGAGTTGCTTGCCAAGGACGACACCGCAAGACAGGCTGCTGCAAACTACAACGACGACGACGAGGACGGCGAAGTAGAGTTTGACTACGACGATTTCGAAGACGACGAAGATGAATTGGAAGCTTTAAGAGTTACCCCAATCGACGAAATCAATGCCTTCCAAGTGTTCACCCACCTGACCGCCGCTATGAAGGAAAGCAACGCTTCCAAATACAACGTCTTGTTTGGTGGTTTGGACGACGAAAAAAGGGCCTTGATTGACCAGTTATATAGGATCACCATGAATGGGGGCTCCCACTAGGTGTATTAAAATTAGATTATAAATGAGAATAAGCATGTCTGTAGGAAGGTGTCGATCAAGCTGCGCAAAGTTTGCGTTCTGTTGCATTACTAACACTAAACCACGCCAACAACCCGCAAAACAGAACCAATAAGCAGAACCTGCCACCCTACAGCAGAAAGGAATCTCTCAAACCCCTTTGTACCTCAAAAACTCATGTATACCTTGAATTTCTGTGTGGGAGCGATTCTTACCCTTGGGCTCACTATATTCGCCGCCTCGCATTTTATAAAAAAGTAAATCTTTACAACACCATGTTCTCCAGCTTTGGGTCCGCCATGTTTGGAGGGGGGGCGTTCAATGCCAATCCAGCCCACAACAAGTTTGAAGAGTACTTCCGTTGTTACCCTATATCGATGATGCCAGACAATATCAGGAAGGATGACGCCAATTACGGGGGTAAGATCTTTTTGCCACCTTCGTCCTTGAACAAACTCACTATGCTTCACATCAGATACCCCATGTTGTTTGAGCTTACCAACGAAGCCTCAGACACACCCACTACCACACACAGTGGTGTTTTAGAGTTTGTTGCAGAAGAAGGCAGAGCGTACATTCCACAATGGATGATGAACACCCTTGAGCTTAATCCAGGGATGTTATTAAAAATAGCAAACTGTGATTTGCCATTAGGGTCCTTTGTGAAGATAGAGCCACAATCAGTCGACTTTTTGGAGATTCTGGACCCCAAGGCCGTGTTGGAGAATGTCTTGAGAAAGTTTTCCACGTTGACGGTCGATGACATAATCGAGATCAACTACAACGATACCATATATGGGATCAAAGTTTTAGAAACCAAGCCCGGAGTCGGGATCTGTGTTGTTGAGACGGATTTGGAGACAGACTTTGCGCCACCTGTGGGGTATGTGGAGCCCGAGTACGTGCCCAAGGCAGTCAAGCAGCCCGACCAGGTCAACAAGAGTGCAGGAGCAGGAACCATGGCCAAGTCCATCAACTATGCCAACATCGTGGGGGAGGCCATCGAGTCGTCCCAGGGGCCCACCTTCCGCGGCCACGGCCAAAAGGTTTCAGGCAAAGAGGTGGAGCAGAAGCACAAGGAGTTTTCCATTGATGATTTGGACCTCAACGCCGCTGCCGTTCCCTTAAACTTACCGGAAAACCAGCTATTCTTTGGATTCCCCGTAGTATTGCCCACCAAAGAGGAAGAAGAACAAGACAGAGAACAGAAGAAAAAGGACGCCTCTTTTGGTGGAACAGGCCAGTCCTTAAGACAGAGCAAAAAGAGAAAAGATAAAAGCACGGCATACCCTCCATTGAAAAACCACTCGAGAAGTCCAGACTACATAGAAATCGATTAGGAGCTATAAGAAAGAGCCGAGCTATAGCCTCGAGTTGAGGTTGCATGGAGATATTTCGGCATGTTTTCAGTATAGAAGAGGAACATGGACTGTTACCTCAGGAATGTAAGTACCACCTTAGTAGTGGTTTGAGAACAGATCAGAATTCACTGCTTGAGTGCAAATTCACTGCACGAGTGAAAATTCGCTACAGGAACACAATATACGATTAATAGACTGCGTGTAGTGCATCTATTAAAATATTATCGAAGGCACACTGCTAGTCCACCTCTTCCCACACAACACTAAACGACCTCTACACCCACACAGTACTTCTAACCCACTTATAAGCAGGGTGTTCTATTGATTTAGCTAAATATACAATTTTCTTAGGCGGTGGTGGAAGGCAAGAAGGTGTCGTTACCTTGCTTTTCAGCCATCTTTTGGTGGTAAACAATGTCGGTGGATTCCCATGGGTAGGCGATCCAGACGTCTGGAACGGTTCTGGCAGCAAAGTAGTTACCATTGATGATGTCTTGAGGCAAGTCAGCTCTCTTTGGCTTTTGCTTGTCGTGTAAAACAAAGATTCCGAACTTGGTGTCTTGGACATTGGCACCCTTGGCAGCACATTGCTCAGCAACATCCTTCTTCAATTCGGAGACAGCGTAATGCAAGGTTGTTCTGGTGTCATCGACTTCATCGATGATCAACACATTCTTACCAACCAAGTCAATCTTGGATTGCAGGTAGTCGATCCATTGGGTTCTGACAACCTGGGTTCCGAGCTGTTCAACACCAGAAGCACCTTCGATTTCTTCGTAGAGGGACAAAATAATGGCCATGATTCTGACGTTAGGTTGACCTGGTTCCTTCAAAAATGATCTCAACATTCTGGCTGGAATGAACCCGCCACCACCAATGGCAATGATCAAGTCTGGCTTGAAGGCCTTGATCTTGTCGGCAGTTTCCTGGCACAACTGGTGCACGTTGTTGTACGAAATGTACATCTTTTCGACTTCGGACATGGTGTATTAAGCTTGAAGGTACGAGGGCAATACGGAAATTACCTCTGTTGGATTTTGTCTCCCTCTTATATTTATACGTCATCGCTCGAAAAAAAAAAGCGAACGCCAACAAAGGTGGGGAGATGGATACAAGATGGAACGATGCAGGTTCGGGCTCCTGGCGAGCAACATTGTATCTGTCTGGGCGAGGGGGGCGCTCCAGCTCCGTCTTATCGCACCCTTGGCGGTGTTCCTGCCGTCGGAGACCCTCGACTAGCAACGTGGTTTCCGATAAGGTTGGTGGGTGGGTTTCGGCTGGCCCGCGGAACACGGGAAACTGATGCAATACGCTCTCTATAATAGGGCCGCTTATGTAATCACAAACACATAGCGGTGGTGCCTGACAATAGGTGTGTCCGTAGTCTTTTGAGTGGGGCTGTGAACTGCTCTTTTAGTCTATTGACTCGGTGATCTGCGTATGGGGTGTATTGATTGTCAGTCAGCACGAGACTCAAGCGGTGACGCACGGCTGCGAATCGTATCCGCATGGGTTTGCAAGTGGATATGGGTGGACTCGAACGTAGCTATGCAGAATTGTGTCACAGGCACCAACCTCTCTATTGTCTCTGCGATGGACCTACTATTTTAACGTTTATCGAACGAGCGGCCTTGTCTTAAGAACAGCCTCTTGTTTGATCAACGAGAGCTTTACTGAACAGTGAACCATATTCATAGGACTGCGCTGAGGTGTTTAGTTAACTCAACCGGACCTGGAACAGCCGTTTTCCAATATAAATTGAGTGGCTGTTGCACAGAACCATCCTCTCCGGTGTACAGCCGTGAATGTCCGAGAGACGCAAAATGGAAATACTTTTGCACCGACTTAGCGAGGGCCGGTGTAGGACTTCCAAGAGGTGGCACAAACCCATCACTCTACACTGTGAGAGTCCATCGAGGAAGAAGCAACACGTACATGATTTTGTTGATACCAGATGTAGTAGTGAGTTTTAATCTTTGTTCTCAATCGTATGCAAAAAGACCACCAACAGGTGAGTATCCTTGGGATGTGGCCATTTACAATTCAAGGAACACATATAAGTAAGTATAAAAGATCCAAAAAGACCCTGCATACCTAAAAGTGTATCCAGATTAAATATTCTTGAGAAAGTCCATGTAAATGGCAGCTCGTGGTAATTAACTGGTATGTTTAAGAAATGGTTGCACTGATTAAAAGTAAAACCGTCATAGGAGAGCCTAATCCAGCAGTCTGTAAGAGATCTACTTAACTCCAATTAGTTGCACCTTCTATGTTATCCCTATCCAATATTCATCCCAATGAAAGTCTGCAGCACTTGTGCAAAATTGCAGCCATTTCACATCCAGACTGCATATCAAAAGATTTCTCTCCTTCAAGCTCATACTTCACTAGATACGCATACTTCACTAGAAACGTATTTCACTAGAAACTAGGCACTTAATTAGAGTTGCATTACACTTCATTAGAAACATATAATGCCCATGTCAATTCTGCCAACTGGTCAACTCACTTGTGGAGTTGTACTCACTGGAAAAGTTCTCTGGAATTCCATGGAACAAATTGCGACCAACAGCTGCTTCTTCGACAAGAGCATGTACAAACAGTTTCTACAGTAGCTCCAATGGAAATAGCTCCAATGGAAATAACCCCTAAACTTCATTCCAGCTTCATTGCTACACCCTCAAATGCTATTCTCTGAGGGAAAGCCGTTACCTGACGGTGTTGGTGATGTAACCATTTTTGCTGCCAAAATTCGCACTCCGCACTTGGCGTGAAAAGTCGCTACGTATACCAAAAAATTCTTAAGTCAACAATGAAGTTCCTCGTGTTGCTTTCCATAGCAACCACCTGTCTTTCAGCTATTCTTGGTATTGATTATGGACACCAATTCACCAAGGCGTCGCTCTTGGCACCAGGTGTCCAGTTTGAAATGGTTTTAACAGACGAAGGCAAAAGAAAAGACTTGAGTGGGATCTCGATCAGGTCTCAAGGTGCCTCTCTCGAAAGAGTGTATGGCTCTCAAACTGGATCCCTCTGTACTAGATTCCCTCAATCATGTGTGTTGGACTTGAAGTCATTGATTGGATCTTCCATTGACGATGATGCCATCAAGGCCTACCTCGACGTACACACCAGTCACAAGTTGATTGAAGAAGAGACCAGATCCGGGGCCATCAAGTTTGATCTTGGGTTCAAGAATGAATCGTATCAATTCAGCATTGAAGAGCTTATGGCCATGAAGTTGAGTGCCTTGAAGCAACGTGCTCTCGGAGAGCTTGAAAACAGCAACGGTGCTGCTGCGTTGGTCGACGACGTCACCATCACCGTTCCTCCATCTGCATTGCAACAGTCCAGAGCATTGTACTTGGACGCTTTGGAGTTGGCAGGCTTTAAAAACGTCTTGGGTTTGGTGGACGAAGGCACTGCTAGTGCTTTGAACTACGTTTCCAAAATCAAGTTCGACAAGAAGGACTACAACGACGTTAAGCAAACCCACGTTATTTACGACATGGGTGCAGGATCCACCAAGGCCACCTTATTTAACTATACCCCATTCACCAATGGTTCGATAGTGTTGGAGATTGAGAACTACAGCAGAGACGAAACCCTTGGTGGCAGATACTTGACTGGTTTGATCTACAAGCTGATTGAAGAAAAGTACGACGCCAAGTTTAAGAAGTCCAACGCAAAGGTTAAGGCTAGATTGTGGGAGGCTGCCGAAAAGGCCAAGTTGATCTTGTCTACCAATAATGAGTACTATGTCAGCTTGGAGTCTCTTTACGACGACAAAGACTTCAAGTGTCAAGTGTCCAGACAAGACTTCGAAGACCAAATCGACCTCGACAGATTGACCAAGCCATTAGTGGAAGTCATTGGCGACTCTGAAGTTGAGTCTATTATCCTTAACGGTGGTTCCACCAGAGTTCCTATTGTCCAAAAGAGATTGATTGAATTGTACGGCGAAGATAAGATCTCCAAGTCAATCAACACCGACGAAAGCTGTGCCTTAGGTGCCACTTTAAGAGGTTTGCAATACAAGACCACCATTCCAAAGAAGGGAGACATCAAGGTTGTGGACAAGTCCTTCAGCGAGTTTGCTGCCAACGGCGAGACCCTTTTTGAAAAGTTTTCTGAGGTGGACCTGAAAAAGACCGTTGAGTATGGCTTTGAAGACTCGATCGAAATCGAATTGTTTGAGAACTCTCAAAAGTTTAAGGCTTTTGAATTTTCCGACTTGACCAAGAGATCAGAAAAGATTAAGGACAACGACACCAAGATTGTTGCCACCTTCGTTTTGAACGAAAGCAAGATGTTTGACTTGATCAAGTTGGACATTGAGGCCAACTCAACCACCACCAACAGCACCATCAAGAGAGTCAACGTTCCATTGACCAAGCCAACTTACTTTGGTGTCAAGCCTTTGTTGAGAACCACCAAGCAAAGATTTGCTTCCAAGTTGAAGCACTTGAACGATTTGGACAACCAGAGAATCCAATTTGACAAACAGAGAAACGTCTTGGAAGCATCTTGTTACGAGATCCGTGGATACATTGAATCCAACGAGGAACACCTCAAGAAGGAGCTTGGAGACGAATTGGACGACTACTCGCAATTGATCACCGACACTATTGAATGGATTGATTTTGAAGAACCTACCTTGGAAGAAATCCAAACCAAGAGTGACTTGCTACAAGAAAAGAAGGAGAAGTTGGTTAAACTTGTTGAGATGACAAACATGTCGATCGACTTGGAAACCTTCCAAAAGATCTGGAAAGATGGTTCTGACATTGCAGCCGGCGTGCAAGACAGTTTGCTCAAGTTCGGGCAAGAAGTCAGCGAGATCAGACAAAAGTTCGAAGACCAAGAGTTTGACTTTGACAGGGAGAACAAGAGAATCATCCAAGGGTTCAAGAACGACGCTGTCAAGAGCTTGAACAGCACTTTGGGCGACTTGAAGGACATGTTGTCCAAGTTGCAGAACATTGTTAACTTGAAGTCAGAGCAATTTGAAAAGCTCGACAAGGTGGATTTGTATGACTACCAAGATCAATTCACCAAGATTGTCACTGGTATCATACAGAATTCTATTGACCTCGAGCGTCAACACAGAGAAAGACTCTCCACTTTGACCAGCAAGTTTGACACTTTGGTCAAGAGAAAGGAACAAGCAGACAAGAGAAAGAAGTTGAGAGAAGAAGAAAAGAAGAAGAAGAAGGAAGAAGAAGTGGTAATTGAAGAAGAAGAGGACGATGTGGTGGAAGAAGTCCCAGTTCAAGAACAAGAGCCAGAACAAGTTGAAGATCAACAAGAAAAAATCGTTGAAGAACAAGAGGAGGAGGTCGAGCATGATGAATTGTAATTAGAATGAACGTGTGATATTAGAAGTATTTTTGTAGAGCAGTGACGGAGATTTGGAGTGGTGGCGTGCCTCAGCAGTGAGTTGTAGTAGTTGGTAGTTGGAGTAGTTGGAATAGTTGGAGTAGTTGGAGTAGTTGGAGGAGCCGAAGTAGTTGGAACATTAGCTACATCATTAGTTAGAGTATTAATTAGAATATTAGTTAACGTATTAGTTAACGTATTTGTTGGAGTATTAGAGTACTAGTTGGAGAATTAGGTGGAATATATGGGGCAGCTGTTCTGCGGAGTGCACTGTGTCGCATTTGAAGAATTCGCAGTCAAGTTCATCTCAAAAAACCATGTCCAACTCATACAACAACATGCGTCGGGACACCCCACCGTCACCATCGAATTCTTTGTCTAGAGCACGAAGACCAGCACAGGAGAGACCCAATGAACAATTGGGAGCATATAGTTTAAGAGATCGTGGGAGAGAGAGAATAGCAGAGTCTTCCAAGTATGATGAGTACCAACAACGAGAAAGCGAAAGCGGCAAAGGAGCGGCCTCGAACAAAAGCTATGATCATGATAACTCGCAATACAGCAGAGAGAGGCAATTCAGATCGGGTGGAGATGGAACAGGATTCAAAGGTGGTAGGGATTCCCCACAATACCGAGGTAAAGGATATGGAGGACAGGGACGAGAACGCCCGCAGGACCGGGATCAATACCAGGCAAGAGACTTGCCTTCAGGTAACGATCAGTACAGAGGAAGGGACCTGCCACAAGCCGAAAAATACCAAGGAAGAGAACAGTATGGAGGATATGTACCGAGAAACAACGGCAGAGGCAGAGAGAATGGATACGCAGCAAGAGATGCAAACTACAACCGTGACTCGTATCGAGACCCTCACAACAGCCACGGCAGAGATCAGTACAGAGACCCGTACAACAACTCATACAACAACCATAGCAGCAGAGATCCACGAGAACGCTCGCCTACCAGAGGAAGGTACGACAAGTACGACAAGTACGAGCCACGCCACAACGCACGCCGAGATGGGCCAGATCCCCGCCACAGAGACGACAGGAGATATAGGGACGATAGGTTCCGGAACCAAGGACACGACCGCCACCAATTACCGCAACAGCCTCGCGATCTGCGTGAAGTGAAGGACGCTACACCCGAGCTCCCAGTTGCGCAGCAGATCGAAAATATTGAGAAGAAGCTCAGCCAGCTTGCAGACGCTACCACGCTCGACCAGATAAAGGTGATTGATTCTCGGTGGGGTGTCCGTCCCAAGGGATTTGAGAATGTTTCGACACAGAGAGCCAAACTTTCCGGGTTGTTCCCGTTGCCGGGCTTTCCTCGTCCTATCGACATGACCAAGCTCGAAGGTGCGATCAAGGACCGTATGTCCAACGCAAACAGTATCTTGAACGAGGGGTCTAAGATCGATCCGATCGATAGTAAGAACTCTCGTACACTTATAGTGGAGGGTATCAACGAAAAGATCAACCATCTTAAGGTTGTGTCGAGGATGAACGACTTCTTGAAAAAGCTCGCACTCGACCAGGTGAGCGAGCAAAATATCGAGAGCAAAAGAAAGACGAGAGACGATCTGAAGATTATTATCGAGTTCAAGGACCCATTAGTGGCGTCTATTGGTTTAATCTATTTCAATGGAACCGAGGTCCCGTACGAGGATGTCAGAGAGGACGACGATACCGAGGGTGGCCTGCCTTTGGTTCTCCAAATCAAAAGACCCAATGAATACGTAGTGCAGGAAAAGACTTCTCACCAGGTGTATGCCAGAATAGATGTGCTGGTGGACGAGCTGACCTTGGGCAAGAGCATCGAGAGCATAGCACCAGTCAAGGAATTCAGGATTTTGAGGGTGCTAGGCACCAAGGACTCGGTTGGTGTTGCCCTAATAGACTTTGAATCTACGCAAAAAAAGGATTTGGACGGGTATGTGAGCAGCTTGGGCCTGTTGGAGATCGTGACCAAGGCAGGCTACACTAACGTGGACGAAGACACAGCTGTCCAGACGTGCGACATTGAACACAAGACCTTGCTTCAATTGATCAAGAACGACGGAGTTCTCCCACACTCCAAGCTGCGTGTGATACAGCTCTTAAACATGGTCACAGCCAAGGACTTGGCCGAGGATGAAAACTTTAAGTTCATCTTTGAAGACATCAAGTTGGAGGCCGCTAAGTTTGGCAGTGTTGTTTCCATGAGAATCCCTCGGCCTCCAAACGATTACACACCGGGTATTGCGCTGTTTTCCCAGCCGGGATTGGGAAAGGTGTTTATCGAATTTGGAGACGAACAAGAGGCCTTCAAGGCTGTCTTGCAATTGGCTGGTAGGGAATATAACGACCGAACGGTCTTGGGTGGATTCTTTGATGAGGATGATTATAAGAGGGGGATTTTCTGAGTTTATCGACTCGTGTATATAATGGATGAACCAGTACAGTGTAATTGAGTTTAGTGGACTTGTGTGTATAACAAGCAACCAGAAAGTGTAATTTCTGAGTATCAGTTAACCTCTTCGTGAATAAACCTCAATGCTAGTTGAAAGTAGTAGACAGCTAGGTCCCTTATGCAAAATATACTCTTGTAAGGAATGTTTTACGTCAGCTGTTCAACAACTTTATATTGGATGAAAACAAACGTTTCTTGTGATCCCAGACTAAGCTCCTGGAGACCTGCCTAAGGAGCTTGTTTGTCAACCCGTTGATACTCCTTCACTTCTCTGGCTACATTCTTATCCCAGCCGTGTCTAACAATCATGGCATACAATTTCTTTGGAAGCTCTGGTATAAAGCTCAAACTTAACTTGATGATTTCGTTTTCTTCCAAGTTGGGAAAGCTTCTCAACAACTTCATGGGCTGCAGTGAGTGCAATAATTGAGATCTGTGTATAATCAACTGTGCTACCACAAACAATATGTTCATGTGAGTTCCGTATGCAAACAACAAGTCCCATAGCTTGAGCACCGACTTCAACGGTGGAGTACAAGCACACAAGGTCAAGACACTGGGGAATGCGTAAATCTCGGCCTTTAAGAACTTGGAGTCCAAGTATTCGCTCAACACAGGGTCGATGATGCGGAGCACTATGTCTACCAAACTCAATGCGGTGTGGACTCCGTCCAAGTTCGGTGTTATATACAAGGGAATGTGTCTGGTGATCAAGTTATGGAGCAAGGCATATGCTTGAGGCTCGCTCTTGTAACAGGTATATGCAATTGGGGCGAGAAGCACGTTTAAACCTTGCACGTAGCCCACCTTGTTGTTTGTTGTGAGCGCGATACACGACAAGATCCGAATGAGCGAGTCCTCCGTCACCTTGGCGTGAAACTGCTTGTCTTGCATCAATGTCCGAAAAGTGTCGTTCTTGATTTTATTATACAAGTCCTGATGTAAGTTGGCTGGTACTTGTGCCACCAAGTCAAGGTACTTTTGCGTAGGAAAGTTTGGTACTCGGCAAAGAATACACCATACGTACGATCTGTAGGGGCAGGACTCGTAGCCCGAGGGCACTGAAAGTCCCTCCACAAGAATCAAGTAACGTAATTGGGAAAGTCCGTTCTCTAGAAAGAGCTGAGAGCTCCCTATAAACTGCTCTATGTTGTCTTTCTTTCGAGCTCTGTTGTTCATGTGATGGAAAGATCAAAGTTATGATTTGATCTGCGAGTAAACAAACGGAACAGCAAATGTGCAACAAAAAATGGGTTGGCGTGAAACCCGCAAAACCAACCTCTGTAGTCGCGATTACAAGCAAATACGTATATTTTATACTTCAGAGAGTTAGAATATACTCGCAGGGAGAAAGGTATACCCTTATTTGTAGCAGACAAGCTTCTCGTGTGAGTTGCTTACATCCTCTCACGTCACCTCGCAAATCATAACTTCCAGACGCGAACAAAAAATTATCTAACATGTTTGGTTTAGGGACGTTATTCTACGTGATCTTGTTGACAGTCAACGGGATTGCTGTGCTCAGTGAAGATAGATTTTTGAACAGAATAGGATGGGGATCCGGTAAGCCCAACAATGGATTTCAAAACCAGTACCAACAGTTCCAAGTTGATGGCGAAGGCTCAGTCAAGTCCAAGTTGGTGAATTTAATCAGTGCCGTTAGAACCTTGTTGAGAGTGCCTTTGATTGCGATAAATATATTGGTCATTCTTTACGAGATAGTTTTGGGTTAGTACTGTTGGCATGTTGAGAGAAGCGTACGGTTACGCTGTGTAATATGGATATGTTTGCCATTTGGATGTGGGTGACGTATGAAGAAGGGTTGACCAGCCATTCTTCCGACATGACAGGCAGAAGTCGGCCCTAGATGGTTCTGGATACTACAAATGATAATAAATAAACACTGGTAAGGCTGTAGAGTGAAAAGTCCCGCGGGATTTGCGTAGAGAGGTGGATGTGACTGAGCTTCCCGCGGCTGGAGCCGTTTTTAGGGAGCGCTCGCTACGTTTACTGCGAGGTTTTGTTCGGCGGTAGCCCTTTACTGAGAGATGGCGCACCACGTTCGCCTCTCATGCCGTATCGAGATGCTGTGTAGCTGCTACTATCCCTGTACATACAATACTATTCCTGTAATTACAGACATTCTCATACTATTCATTATACAACTCCCCTGTCGTTTCAGACACACTTCTAATACTATTCACTATACAACATTTTGCAGGAATTTTGATGTACCCTGTGATCACATGTCATGTGCGTGCTGGAGCAAGACACGACTCGCCTATATGTGACCGTTCCTATATACCGAGCGGTTCTCGACCTATGCACCTTCAGACTTGACGTGACTGCTGTTCAAACGGTCCCTGGACTTCTTAAATAACTCTTCTTGCTGCTTCAACAACTCTTCCTCTGTTAATCCCAGGTTCTGGAACTTGTTGTTCTTCTTCTCCTTGCCCTTGAGCAACTCCTTGTGTTCGTCCAAAACCTTATTTATTATTTCCAAGTAGTTGTGGAAGTCCAATTCTTCCAAGGCCTTGACCACATGGTCGCTTGCTATGGTCTTTTTGGCCTCTTTTTCAGCAATGTCGTTGGACTGTGTTGATAACATCATGATGAATTCAACACTGCATTCTGTGATGGCGTCTCTGGCTTCCTTTGAAATAGCTATATCTTTAGGGAGGATCTCTCCGATGATCTTCTGAACGGTCGCCTTCGGTAAGGATAAGTCGTCCGTCGACCCGCCGCTGGAGTATTCACTCATATTTGCTTATGCTTGCGATTGTTTGCCTGGCGATTGGTGCGACTTTATAGGATGCCCGTGCGAACAAAATCACCGAGTCGCGCCTGTCCGGGCCACTACGAAATGGCGAACTACAGAAGAAGTAGCTGTAACGATTTACAAGAGAACCACTAACAAGAGAACGATTAACAAGAGAACATGTGCCTCTTCTTGCTTACTACATTGAGTCTTCGCAGGTCGTTAATTCATCTATTGATCACCATTGCCTCTACCTCCCATAAAGTTTTGGAACATAGGATTGTTCATAATGTTTGATAAATCTGGAGCACCTTCGCCGCCCATTCCCATGTTTTCTGCCATTTGACGGACAGCAGGGTTGTTCATCAACCCAGCCAAAGCATCTGGGTTTTGCATCATTTCTTGGGCTGCTCTCATGATTTGTGGATTGTTCATCAATTCAGAAAAGTTTGGCATACCTCCTCCACCAAACATATTGGAGAAATCTGGCATACCACCGGCAGCGGCACCAGCACCAGCACCAGCACTAGCACCAGCACCAGCTCTTGGTTCCTCGGTAGGCTCACTCTTGGAAATGGACTTTTCCAAGTCTTCTTCAACTCTACGCTTAGCGGTCTCGTAACCCTTTTGCATGGCGTCGGACTTCTTCTCGCCTTCGGCTTCCAATCCTTGCTTGTAAGCTTCCATGGCACCCTTGGCATCACCCAAGGCGTACCTTGCCAACCCTAATCTGGAGTAAGCCTTGGAGAAGGTGGAGTCGACTTCGATAGCCTTTTCAGCATCGACAACGGCCTTGTCATGCTTGGACCAGGAGGAGTAGGCTGCGGCTCTGTTGGACAAGTAAACCACGTTGGTTGGGTCCAATTCAATCGCAGATGTGTACTTGGAAACGGCACCTTCAAAGTCTCTGGCTGCCATCAACTTGTTACCTTCGGCCTTCAACACATCGGCTTGGGCCTTGGTTTCAGCAGAAATTTCAGCTGTAGCTGGAGCAGAAGTGGCAGTGGCGGTTGCACTAGCAGATGCACTGGTGCTCGAGGATCCTCCCTTGATCAATTCGGTCAATGGCTTCAAGGTTGATCCGGCTTCCTTGTCGACTTCAAATGCATCGGCGATACAGTCAATAGCAACGTCAATAGATTCGACGTAGTCCTCTGCAACTTGCTTGGAGGCAACAGATGACTTTAAAAACTCAATAATGGACAACGCAATGTCCTTGTTGGTAGGTGTAGACATGCCGGCTATGGTTGGTGATCTGGGGAATTAAATATGTTTTTTTTATCTTTCTGGAAGATTCTGAGGACACGCGCGCGCCCACCTGGTTCCCTCAAGAAAACTAAGCACTTTGAGTCGGTGTGTGCTACTGTGTAGTGCTGCGGTGATTTGCTACTGTGTGGTGCTACTGTGTGGTGCTTGTATGAGCTACTACTTGGTGCTAGTGGGATACCTGTCTGTACCCGTAGGTTCCTTTCTCGCCCGCTTGCTTCAGTAAACTTGCGAAGGGCGCACTTAGAACTCATAAGGCTCCAGAAGGTCACCGAACATCATGGAACAGAACTTGCACTTAGAACTTGATGGAAGTTTCAGCCGTGACCACCATACACATTAGTTTATCATATTCATCTATTCGTTATCTAATGCAAGAGTATCATAACAGAGCTTGAGTGCTAAAGTGCACTAAGCGGTACCTAGCGGTCTCGCGGAGACCCTTTATCATTCATGTTCTTGCGCCGTCACCAACTCTTTCCATCTCATTAATCCAAGAACATTACCTCTAATTCTCCTCAACTCATCCTTAATGTGCTGGCCAATACCAAAGTGAATGAATTCCGATCTGTACTTCAAGAAATTGGAGATTTCCCCAGCAACTTCCTCGTGGTCCTTCTTGATGATTCCGCCAATTTCTCGAATCACCTTCACCTTTTCCTTCTTGCCACTCATAAGCTTTCTGTACTTGGTCTTCTTGTTATCACCAAAGTTGAAGAATCCTGAGTCGTCGTCTATTTCTGCCTCTTCCACACTGAAGAAGTCGCGCGTCTTAGTAGCCAAAAGCTTGTCCAGCTCCGAGTTCAACTCTTTGATGCTGAGATACACTTCCTTCCAGATCAGAATCTTATCGAGTACTCTGTTGATGTTCTTCACAAGATTCATGACATTTAGCTCGATAAAACCAGTGAATTTCACTAGTGTTTCGTACCCTTGGTCGTTCTGGGGATCATACTCTTTGAGGAGATCACTTCGAAAAAGCGTTGTCGAGAGCATCAGTTCATAAACATACTTGGCATCCGAGTACTTCATGTTGCCTGTGTTGATCAACTTGTTGAACCTAGCTATCTGAAATCTGTACAGCATCAAATCTTGCTTCGAGTAGGTCAAAAAATACTCAATTTCCTGGACCTGTGGAACAGAAAGCAACTCTGGAGCAGGCTTGGAGTTACCAGGACCTGCGGATTGACCCTGAACAAGGAACTGCGAGAAGAACTTGGTTGCTGGAACACTCAGCTGTATGCTGACATAGGCAAAAACCAAATTCAACTGCTCGATCAACTTGTTGAAGCGTTCCTTCTTGATAAGCGAAGAAGTGGAACCTTTGTAGTTTATCCAAAACTCATCGCCTGGAAATATCGACAATGGGTACTCGAGCTTGGTCCGGTTCAAGATATATGCTATTTCGCTGATGGACTTGTAGTTGGAGTACCCTTGAACGTTTTTAAAGAACACAGCATACTCCACTTTCTTGGGATCATACTTGATATTGAGAGCAGTCAATTGGTTGGATGCCTTAGGAAGGTAGTTTTCCACAAAGTGGCTGTAAACCAACTTGTCCATGGCTTCGAAACCCGAGTTGGGCACTGCCTTGACTGCTGCTATCCCGAGGTAGTCAAACACATTGGTTCCAGTCTGCGGCGAATTGTAAAGAAAGTTCAACCTTGGGTCTGCAATCAACTTTTCGAGGTTCTCCACCCTGCTATACTTGACAAAAAGCATCAACGGGGTCATCTGCTTGACGTTCAACAGATTCACGTCCACTAGGTTGTTCTGCAAAAGGTGGTGGATCTCCTTCAACATCACGTGGAGCAACGTGTTTTTCATCTTGTCCATGTGCTCGTTTAGATCTGTACGGCCATACTTGTCGTAAACACAATCAAATGCCTTGTCCACCATTTCCTCGTACTTGACGTGGTCGTAGCATCGGCAAAGCGCAAACAATGGGGTGTGCGAGTTCAAATCCTTCAACTTCCAGTCAATCAAGTGCCCAATATACGGGATCAACTGGATATTCTCGTAAAGGTAGTGGCCAATGGTTCTGCCGTTTGTATCCTGGAGATTCAAGTATGCCTTCAACTCGGCCGTGGTTGCGTTTTCCATCAACAAGGTCACAAAGTCGTTGGAGATGTCGTTGTGTTTGAGTGAAGACATCAACAAGCTCAGTTTGGTCGACACGTTCATGTCAAACAACAACTCGTCCACGGAAAACCACTGTGGTTCGAAGTTTAGTATCAAATCGTAGATTTGGAAGTTGGCTGTTTTGATCGCAAACGTGATACACGACTCGCCGTTGATATTCTTACTTTTGATCCAGTGGTTGTCTGGGAGACTGGTGCCCTGCCCTGCCTTGACCTCCGTGTAGAGCTGAGTCAACTTCTCCAAGTTCTGCAGTCTGATGCTGGACCAAAAGTCAAAGTTCTGCTGCGACGCAGTGATAAGATCGTTGGACTGCGAAGACAAGTGGAGAATAACCCCATCAAACATGCTCAAGATGTAGTTGAAGTGGCCGTCTTCCGAGTAGTCCTTTGAGTTGAAGTTTTTGATGTAGTACAAGTGGGCTTCTAGCCACTTGACTCGCAGGTGGATGATCACCATGATGAGGAGGCCGATCAAGGTGTCTGCATCGACGATGACTTCGTCGCCACTGGTTAAGATCTCCACTGTTTTCACCAAGATCTTTGATTTGGACGTCAGATTCAATGCTTCGCCTAACTTTGAAAATTCCTCAATGGCCTTGAGGATTCGCAACCGCAATTTGTTTACCTCCCACGGCTTGTCAAACGGGATATCCAACTGGTTCAACGACAAGCACGATAGCTGCTCGTACATAGATAGGGTCAACACCTTGTTGGACTCGACGTCGTCTGAGCTGCTGTCAAACTGGAATTTTAAGATGTTCCATATGTCGTCGTACAAGTTCAACTCCACGTACTCGTACACCAATTGGTTCAAGTCCACGGGGTAGATCTTCAATATCTGCTCGAGAATCTTGTAAACGTCTTGCCCGTTCGGGTTTTCTGGACTGATGCTATCCAGAATGACTTTGTATGCTTCATCTAATATGCTCTGGAACTCAATCTTGATCTCCCTTAGCTTCCGCACCTGCTGTATTCTCAACCCTCTGTACCTGTGGTTGTTGTGGTGGAAAAGTCTATAAAATTTATCGGAAACAGCGTTGGACAAGAGTGGGAACTTCCTCAAGAGAGTTTCGAAGGTGACTGTATTGTCCTGTTCGAGGGGCGGTGGTGGCGGGTTGACGCCAATGGGTTGCCTGCCCCCGATTAGTGAGTCCTCCACGTAGATCACCATAAACTTACTTCCCTTAGGGAAGTAGTCACAGAAGGAGTTGAAAAACACTATTGACGTTATCATTACCTTGACTGATTTCCTGTAGCCCTTGCCGGTGAAGATGAATCCATTTTTGATCAAAATCTGTTTGCCGTTGGACGTCGAGTACATGTACAGTTCTGCATTCTTTTTGGCATTGGACGTCTCAGTCGACGTCACTAGGACGTGTGACCGGATGAAGTCCTCGCTGCTGTAGCAGAGTGTTTTGAGCGGCGTTGACGAATCATCCGTTTGATTGTGTAGCACAGCGGAGGGCGGAGTAATGATGGCATACGACGTATGGTTCTGCGCTAGTTCCTCGATGATCGCTCTGAATGGTGCCTTAGCATGGTGTGGATTGTTGAATAGACAGTTTAGAAGTGGATTATGTAGTAGGGGGAGGTGTGTGATTGGTTTACTCATGGGAACGAGTACCTGATTGAGGGAGATGTTTCAGAATGATCTTGATAAGTGCGGTCTCGCAAAAAATACTGCGCAAATGATGCGGAACTTAGCGAGCAAGACAGATGCGTAGCGGCGAGACTTGCGATTTTAGCGAGAACCGCGCGGAATTGCGCTTTCGGTACGAGTGGCCTCTATCAAACAAAAGCACTGTTGCTGTAGATTTATTTCCAAAGTAGTATGCTGTTGCCGAGAGAAAAGAGTAATTACAGGTAGTGAGTGCTGTCATTATAGCAATTACACGAGCAGGTTTAGCGTCTTGTGCGTTTGTAAGAAGTGCGGCTGAAAAATGTACAGCTACACCTGTACAATAGGCTGTTAAAGCTTTTGTAGATTACATTTACTCAAGTGTAAAGTTATCCTATTACCGCCGTGTGAAAGCCTTACGGTCCATATTATTTGCTACCTCAACAAATTAGTGATTTCACAGCTTCCTTAGGTGGTGTCTCCAGGCTAGACGTTCACTACCACATAATATGAGTTTCTGTATATTTGACCCACCACTCGCTAAAAACCTTTTACTACTAATAGCGTACGTGCTGTGTGGTGGTATATCTTATTACTACTATCAAACAGTCGTTATCACCAAAATCACCATTTTTATTTGAGTTCTCATTTATCGAATTACAATCTCACCTCTTTCATCACCACTTCATGTAGCGTTTTGACAACTTCCGGATACCAGAGCTTCACTAGTAAAACTTATTATTGCGTTTGATTACTGCTAACTCCTATTGTTCAGTTTAATGTACTATACAGTTAATTCCTTCCACTAGTTGGTAGTTTGAATAATGTCTCTCATTCCAACAGACCCAGTAAAAATACTGGCTTCAGTAGCCTTCACAGGGTAGTTAATATCCTTTGCTTTTCCAAAACCACCTCCACCTGGTGTCATGATAACTACCCTATCACCCTTACTTACCTTGACAGTGCACTTACCACCCAAGGACACTCTGGTAAACTTGCCAGGTTCCGCTTGGGACCTCTTGTACCAGAAGTTTCTACCACGAGCACCATCTTTACCACCCAAAAGACCAAAAGGTGCCAAAGATCTTCTTTCCATCAAGCACGATACCTCCAAAGCATCCAAGGTAAACTCAATATCTCTGACCACACCATTTCCACCCTTGTGGTTCCCTTCACCTCCAGAACCCTGTCTGACAGAGTACTCATGGACAATAACAGGGTATCTCTTTTCAAAGAGCTCAGTATCAGTGATTCTGGTGTTGGTAGTGTGACACTGGACAACGGACTGGCCGTCCCAGGTGGGCCCAGCACCAGACCCACCGCAGATGGTTTCGTAGTAACCAAAAGAGATGTTTTTTGAGGTATCGTTGATTCCAAAGGTGAAGTTGTTGCAGGTACCCTGGGAAGCGGCAGCGGCCTCAAAAGCCTTCAACATGACGTCCACGATCCTCTGGGTGGTTTCGACGTTTCCGCCCACAACAGCTGCTTCGTACGAAGGATGCACCACAGACCCCTCTCTGGTGATGAACTTGATCGGCTGGAGACACCCGTTGTTCAACGGAATGTCTGTGCTTATCAAACATCTAAGAACGTACAACACCGCGGAGTAGAGAATAGCTCTTGGGGCATTCAAGTTGCCGTACATTTCGTCTCCACTGTTGCTGAAGTCAAACACTGCGTCACCCAGGTTGTGGTCGATCTTGACGCTAAGCGCAATAGGGGTTCCGTCGTCCAAGTAGTCAATAGCCTCCAAGTCATGGCCACCAAACTTTTCATGGGCCAATTTTAACAAGTTACGAACTGCGACCTCGGCCGTGCTCTGGATCGCACCCATGTACAAGTTGATGACGTCATAGTTGAACTCGTCAACCAATCTGTCCAAGAGCGTGATACCCTTGTAGTTGGCCGAGACCTGAGCCTTCAAGTCGGAGATATTGTCGTTCAAGGTTCTCGTACCTGATCCACCGGGGTACTTTGCGGGCTCCTCGAGCAACAAGCGGGTGATTCCAGCCTCGTCAAACTCGCCCTTGGAGACCAACTTGTGCGACACAATCAGTGCCCCCTCATCGTAGATGGTCTTGGAGTTGGGAGGCATCAGACCTGCCGAGATCGACCCAATGTCCGCATGGTGTCCACGGGAAGCGGTCCAGAAAATCGGTTTCTTGTTCTTGTCCAAGACAGGGGTGATCACGGTGATGTCTGGCAAGTGGGATCCTCCTGCCAGAGGGTGGTTGGAGACCAAAACATCGCCATGATCCAACTTGCCGTCCCATATCTCCTTTTGCGCTTTGACTGCGAACGACATTGCACCCAAATGAATTGGGACGTGCGGCGCGTTTGCAACCAAATCCCCGTTTGAGTCGAAAATCGCACACGAGAAGTCCAACCGCTCCTTAATGTTTGTGGAAATGGCCGTTTGCTGGAGCGTCCGGCCCATCTGCTCGGCAATCGACATGAATCTGTGCCCAAAAACCGACAACTGGATAGGGTCAACAACGGTGCTGGAGAGGTGCGGCTTTGCTTCCTGCTCCACATCAAGAACAATGTGCGCAGCCAAAATGCAAGCCTTGGAGCGAGGCTCGACGAGAATCGTCTGTGTATCGTCAATAATGATCGCAGGACCCTGGGCTTCAGTGCCTACAGGCAAGGGCAACTCAAGCACCTGGGTGTCTACCCATCCATCTCCTTCAAAGTAGATCTTTATCGAACTTCCGTCGGCCTTGGACCTTGTAGACAAGTGCCTGTACTCCGCAAAAGGGTTGGATGGCTGTTTGTCAGGGTTCTGAACAACAAGCAACACTTGGATGTCGTCAACCAAAACATGTCTGTCCAATACAAAGCCAAACTCGCTCTTGTGGCGGGCTACAAACAGCTCGGCATCGTTGCCGTCACTCTTCTCAATCAACAAATGGGTATCAGAGCCTGAAAAACGCATGTTGTAGTAGACCTCCAACCTTGTCTGAAAGGTCAAGTTCTGGTCCTTGTAGTCCTGGTGGGCTTGTGTGACCAAAAGATCGATCTTTTCCTGCAACCGGGGCAAGTTTTCTACGTTATAGGTAAAAGATGCAGGAGCTTGCTTTTCAATAACGATGTCTGCGAGCTGGATCCCGTACGCCGAAAGCAACGAAGAGTACTTGTGGATGGCCACTTTCGAGATGCCCAAGTTCTTCAGCAAAGCCACCGAGAACTGACCACCACTACCGCCGAAGCAGGCCAAGTTGTGGTCCGCGGTGTTGTGGCCCTTGGCCTCGGTCAAGTTCCGGATTGGTCTTGCCATAGCTTCGACCGCAACCTTGAGGAACCCGCTCGCAACCTGCTCTGGGGTGAACGAGTTACCTTCCAGGTTGATTTGTTCTGTGAGTTCCTTGAACTTCTTAGTGGTGGTTTCCACATCTAATGGCTGGTCCTGGTTAGGACCAAAAATCTTGGGGAACCTTTCCGGTATCAATCTGCCCAAAAAAAGGTTTGCGTCGGTGACAGTTAAAGGACCTCCCTTACGGTAGCACGCGGGGCCTGGGTCCGAGCCCGCAGATTCAGGTCCCACAACAAACATCCCGTTCTTCCAAAAGAGAACCGACCCACCTCCAGCGGCAACGGTCGAGATATCCAATTGCGGTGTTTGCAAGCTCACCTGGCTCACCACCGTCTCGTAGATGTGTTCCAACTTGCCAGAGTACCTAGAGACGTCGGTGGAGGTTCCACCAGCATCGAAGCCAATGGTGGCGACCTTGGAATCCGCATCGTAGCATGTTTCTCCGAATCCCACCATTCCGCCGGCAGGTCCAGACAAAATCGCCTTGAGCCCAGTGAACTTGTACCAGGGACACAAGCCACCGTTGGATTGCATAAAGAGCAACTTGTTACCGAAGGCGTCCAACCCCCCTTCAAACCCTTCTCCAAAGCCCTGGATATAGTGGTGGATGATTGGCGATAAGTAGGCGTCTGCAACTGTCGAACTACATCTGTTGACCATGCCGATCATAGGTTGAAGTATGTGCGACACAGACACCTGGAAACCAATCTCCTCGGCAATCGCAGCAACCTTCTTCTCATGCAATGGGAAGGTGTAGGAGTGAAGCAAGCACAAGGCAATGGTCTTGATTTCGCCAGCGTCATAGATTTTCTGTAAGTCGGAGCGTACCTGGTCCCACTCTGGCGTGCGCAAGACTCGCAAAAGATCTCCGGTAACGCCCTCTATGAGCTCGGGATCTTCCTTATCGAGCTTCAAGTTGGCACCACCACCCTCGCTGAACCCTTCCACAGTGACTCTTTCGTCGATTTCCAAAACCTCCGAGTACAATTGACCCAATTTCTTGGCTGTCAAGTCAAAAATGTACGGTCTGGTTTGATTACCAATGGTCAACACATCTTTAAAACCCTTGGTGGTCACAAGTAGCACCTTTGCACCCTTACGTTCCAACAATGCATTGGTGGCAACAGTGGTTCCCATACGTATGCTCTCTATGTGGTCGAGTTTTAACTTGGACGACTTGGGAATCGTGGTAGATGTGGCATGCTCGAGCACACGCCGGATCCCTTCGGTCGGTGCGTCCTTGTAGTTGTTTGGATCTACCGAAAGTAACTTGAATACATAATCTGGCTGGTTGGGGATCTTAGCAATAACGTCACAGAAGGTTCCACCTCTGTCAATGGCGATCTGGATGCCTGGCATGCTTGATTCGTGCAAATGAATTGTGCGTTTGTGGGTGATTTATACTTTTCGCGAGTGAGCGCTTGGCAGGGTGTGCCCCGGTGTGCGATAGCGGACCGCGATAGCGAATGCTATTACCGATAGCCACTGTGCGATTGCGCAAGATAACACCTTCATCCTCTGATCTTATCTGGTGCCAACTTTGCAGGGTCTTATCTAACTTTTCAGGGTCCTTCTTGTTTAGTCGTTGACACCTGTCAATGGGCCTGGTCTAAAGCTGCTTTTTCACGCCCCGCTTTGATTCCAAACTTCCGGTCAACCATGCGGCATTACCGTTAGTCTCGTATTTTACCAATATGTGGCGTTAGACCCTGGGATCGTGGAGAACCTTACTGGGAGTACACATTATTGCGTGCGTTAAGACCAGATTAGCTATGTTGGCCATTTTGGTAGGGTTAAGACCGGAATGGGATTATTACCTGAAATCGACTGCAACAGGCTGCAACCTGGATGCGAATAAATCCGCCAAGAACTTACTATGAGCAGTTCAGAGGAATTGAAACCACTTTGAGCATTACAGAGGAACACTTTGAGAAGTACAGAAGAACACTTTGAGAAGTACAGAGGAACACTTTGAGCAGTACAGATAAACTAGGAACATTATGTTGTAGAGAGAAACTATAAGGAACACTAGAACAACTTCCTAGTACTATGTTACCTGATACCACTAGCTAACACCGTTAGCACATTACTGCACCATCTACATCATACTGTACTGTTGTCCATTGATTGCAGCTACCACTACTTGGCAGCCTCTATGCTAGCTTGACTGACTTCGGAATCATTTCCCTTATCATTGTCTTCTTCTTCCTCGTCTCCACTGATAACAATCTCATTACCTAATTTATCGTACCTGACCTTCTTCTGCTTGGTGATCTTCATCACTACATTACCCAATTTGTCATATTCCACGTCATCATCGTCCTCGCTTTCGTCCGCTTCAGGACCCACTCGTATCACATTGCCGAGATTGTCATATTGAACTTCTTCTTCGTCTACTTCGTCTTCCTCTTCCTCACGTTCATCGTCCAGATCATTTCTTCTATTCACGTTACCCATCATCCAGACATCTCCGTTTTTATTGGCTTCCTTTCTGTCCTTTTGTTCCTGCTCAATCTTAGCCAACCACTCGTCTTGAGCTTTAGTGACAGATTCAGAGTCGGTACACTTTTGGTACACCTCAAACAACTCCTTGTTAATGTCCAAAAAGGCTTGTCCCCAGGAAAAGTTGTCCATCAACATCTGGGCCCACTCCATCTTGCCACAAATCGCAAAACATGCTGCCAAAGCTTCAACACAGTTGAGTTTCCAAGGTCTCCCATAGTTGACTGTGTTGGCCGCAACCAAGTAAGGCAATAACCTTTCGCTTTTCCCACCAATCTTGTTGAACGGAACCTCATCTAGTCTGGCCCACGAACACTCCACGACTGCTGCTCCGCATGTCTCAAGAACTTCTCGGTCATCAGGACAAACAACTCCCTTTCCGTTAGGGGAAACAACTATCCCTGCAAACTTCTGTCCAATACGGAGATTACGAATGAGTCCTAATCTTTCCAACTTCTTCCCAGAGCATCTCTTTGGATCGCAATGGTCAAAGTCCCACATCGCAAGCTTCACAGGGAACGTAGACTCGGCTGATGAGCTGGCCGATACTTCCTGACGTCCTTTACGTGAATGATGCTGCTTGGACTTGTGTCCGTTGGACGTTCTATTCGATGGACGGTCGTCACTCGACTTGTTCTTTCCTTTGGCCATTGGTGATGATTTGAGTTTTTCAGAGAAAATGTAAATGGTAGTTATGAGTATGAGGAGAGCAGTTTTGGAAATGTTAGCAGATTGTAGTTGTAGAGATACTTAGATTTGTAATGCAGGCGCTGTAAGGGTGTTGATACGGCAATGAGATTGGGAGGTGGTTCATAAGCGTGGTAGTTGGCTTGGTTGGTGTGGTCGGTGTGTAGTGTGTATTTGCGAGTTGTGAGCTAAGTTCACTGGCATACGGCGAGGGTCTCGCGGAAGCAAAATTGCGATACCGAGCAGAGTCGCAAGTGCGCGCAAAATTTACGGCGAAGGTACTCACGTTGCGGCGTAGTATGCGGAACAGCGACCTATTCGGACCGGCCTCTCCTTCCTCTTCACTCCATATCAACATCATACTATCCTTCTACACCTCTATCATCTCTACAATAATTCGTACCCATTATCCATTATATTATACATTTAAAAATCCTCATCAAAAGCAAAAGCGTGCTCATCCTTACCTTCCGTCTTACTCATGACACCAGCCTTTTGGTAGTCAGAGACTCTCTTTTCAAAGAAGTTGGTCTTACCGGCCAAAGAGATGTTTTCCATAAAGTCGAAAGGATTGGTGACGTTGTAGACCTTCTTGTTACCCAAAGAAACCAACAATCTGTCAGCAACAAACTCAACGTATTGACACATCAAGTCGCAGTTCATACCCAACAAAGAGATTGGCAAGGCATCGGTGAAGAATTCCTTTTCGATGGTAACGGCTTCAGTAACAATCTTTTCAACGATTTCTGGGTCTGGTCTGTTGTTCAAGTGGGAGAACAACAAGCAGGCAAAGTCGGTGTGCAAACCCTCATCTCTACAGATCAACTCGTTGGAGAAGGTGAGACCAGGCATCAAGCCTCTCTTCTTCAACCAGAAGATAGATGCAAAGGAGCCAGAGAAGAAGATACCTTCGACGGCAGCAAAGGCAACCAAACGCTCACCAAACAAGGCACCTTCGTCGGTGATCCATCTCAAAGCCCAGTCGGCCTTCTTCTTGATAGCTGGGATGGTTTCGATAGCGTTGAACAAGAAGTTGGCTTCCTTAGGATCCTTGATGTAGGTGTCAATCAAGAGAGAGTAGGTTTCAGAGTGGATGTTTTCCATCATGATTTGGAAACCGTAGAAGCACTTTGCTTCTGGGATCTGGACTTCGGCACTAAAGTTTTCAACCAAGTTTTCGTTGACAATACCGTCAGAGGCAGCAAAGAATGCCAAGATACGCGAGATAAAGTATCTTTCCTTGTCGGTCAACCTGTTGTTCCAGTCGTTCATGTCCTTACCCAAGTCGATTTCTTCGGCGGTCCAGAAGGAGGCTTCGGCCTTCTTGTACATTTGCCAGATCTCGTTGTACTTGATAGGGAACAAGACAAAACGTCTCTTGTTTTCAATCAACAATGGCTCGTCCTTTTCCATTTCCTTCAACTTAAGTCTGTGTGCCTTGTGCTTGTGCAACACGTCGCTGGTGGTTTCTTGCTTGACGAGTTCGTTCTTGAGGGTGCTCGTGTTTTGCGCGAGGTCCTTTTCTTCAGCAACGGCGGCCAACTTTTCAGTGAGAGATTGACCATTCCCAGTCATCTCCAAGCTAGAGATCTTGCTGGTTAAGCCGTGTGTGGGGGTTTGTTCAGACATGTCGGTGGTTAGATGTGTGGTTAGATGTTGTAAAAGAAAAATTTCAATAGTGGCGATTTTTGGCTCTACTTATATAGGGAATGTTTTTCACGCGAGTCTCGTTTTACGGGAGCGCGTTTCTCGGGTTATACGCGTGACTTCTTGTGGTGTTTGTACTATTGTTGCGCGTAGGGGTTAGGAGAGGGAATAGATATGGAACAGAGGGCCTGGGATGGGCTAGAGATGTGGTGTGGGTCGGACTTGGCGGGTATAGTGGTGGTCGTCGTGTATACGGTGGTGCTGTGGTGGATATTCTGACCACCGAGGACTGGTTTGGAGGGATTTGGCGGACGGTGTTGCTGGTCAGGCAGTACGCGTGGATCGCAAGACGTGTGAGCACAATGTTTACATTCGTGCTGCATCTGGAAATTGACAAGAAGACCAAACACAATAAAATTGCAGTTTCTTGGATGAGCTGGAATTCCGATACGGCATGGGACGTGTGGAGATACCAATTCGGGTATCTATTCTCATGGAAGTATGGAATTGGAATGCAGTGTGGAGTGATTCATTGCTTGTGCGAGCTCGGGAAACAGCGCCAACAATAGCACCTACAAGGCGCGTGGTCATCTGGTGACACGTCTGGCGAGTTGCGCAACACGTCTGACATTGCTCTGCAACACGTCTGGCTAGTTCTGCAACACGTCTAGACGACTGGAGGTACTCGTCGGGTACCACCGCACGTTACTCGCCTACGCTGTGCCCTGGTGGGTCACCAGACACTCCCAGACACTCCCAAACTACGATTTCAGGCTCTGCAGAGTGCCTGCTGCACACAGAGGACCTCCACACACAGCTGCCGCACGGGGAGGAGACGTGTGGGACCGTATTGTTCATGCTCCCCACTTGCTGCATGGTCACGTGCGCGTTTTTTCGCAGCCATATGCTGCAGCGCAGTCACATCGGCTCCCTACGAAGTGCACAATATAAATATAACATTCCTACTTAGACAACGGTGCCACGGCGCTCCTTGAAAGCGCGGACGCGTTGTGGTTGTTTCACGTCTATCATTTTCCGATTCAAAAGGACCTGTTTGCTGGTTCTAGCTGGTAATTCGTTATTCTAGGCTGCAGTCAGGGTTGCTAGCCTTATTCTGGGCTTCAAGCCTGTATTCTGAGGTTTCTAGCAGCACTTATTTAGCTTAGACTGTTGCCAGATGGTCAACCCATAGCTTGTGGACTACTACCCCTGGAGCGAGCAGCCTCTTCTCTTATCTTTAACTGTTCCACAGGCCCAACGATACTCACATCCAAAGCCGTGCTATACGAGTTTGTTGGTAACAAGATAGGACTACCCAAATCGTTCGGACCAGCGTACTTCTCACCCAAAGATGGATCACTCACCCTTTCCGAGTCATATCCAGGGAATGGTGCGCCATACTCAGCCTTTACTTCAGACAAGTCGCTCAGAGAAGGGTCGCTGTTCTTTCCGCCACTGGGGCTGTCAGAAAAGTTCTCAAAGTCAAAGGTGGATGCGTTGTTGTCGCTGCCGGCAGCAACATCAGGCAATTGACCACCATGCAAAGAAACGCTCGGACTCAACAAACCGTTAAAGTCGATTTCCAAGTCTCCGTACAATTTCGAAATGTCCCCGTGACCCTTGTAGGTACGGCCCAGCGACGAGGAGGACCCTGCAAATTTCCTAACCAAGTGCTCTGTGAGGACCGCGTTCCACTCGCGCTCGGTCCACAGCTCGCGGTGGGCCAGCTTGATGACCTGGCCGGTAAGCTTGACGGCCTCCTCCGTGGAAATGTACTCGTAGTGCGGCAACAGAGGCAAGCCAAACAACATGGACCGCTTGTCTGTCTTGTCGCTGATAAAGTGGTCAGGACGGCCGTACAATTGGAAGACGTCGATGATCTGAATAAAGTTTCTGATCATGGTCTCGATGGCAGGAACTCCGGGGTGCAGAACAGGCATCAAGTAGAGGTACAGCGCATACACAAACTGGCTGCTGTTCTTCTTGATGTACAGGGACATCTTAAAGTCGACGTCGTCGGTGGAGGATCTGCTCAGGGTCTTGACGCTGCTGCTTCTGCCAATCTTGTCTGAGGCAGGAGCAGACTCAAAGAAAGACTTGCTGGATAACGACGACAAGGACGACACCGAGTTGCTTCTCTTGATGGAGTCCAGGTTGCCCGAGCTCTGGTACCCAAACAAGTGCTGGAAGCTCTTGGAGATGAAAATGTCACCCTCGAGCTTCATGATGGAGTTGAAGTCAATCATGCTGGTGTGCTCGGGGAATACGTTAAAGACATCAACTACGTTGGACACATGCACCATCAAGTTTTTCTTGCTGACTTTGTCGGAGGTGTATATGTCGATTCTGCCCAACTTCTTGTGGTCCAGGCTGGACACCACGACATAGACCTTGATCCACTTGGACGAAACCTGGGGCAAACGCAAGTGGCACCAGTCCGAGTGTGCAAACCTTTTTTTCGCAGACAAAAGAACGTGGATATCGGACAACTTGGTGGCCTTGGTGGACAAGATGACACCGGTAAAGGCCTTGTTCAACAGCGAAAACTCAAACTTGGACAAGTTGATGGCCGCGACCCAGGCACAGGCCTCGTCAATGTTGTGGAATTTGATGTCAGTCTTCAACGAGTCCTGGTAGTCCTGGTAGATTTTGATCTGGGTGGGCCCGACAACCTCCACCTTTGCGTCAATCAAGTTGATGTACCTGGGGGAGAACTCGTCGTGGGTCTCTACGGAGAATTCGTCGAGCGCTGGTCTCCAAATGGACAATTCGTGGCCTGCGACCTTCCCCTCGACCTCGAACCAGCCCTTCTCGCCGTTGGCCAAGATGCCCGGGAGCTGGAGCGACCCCAGGACGTAGGTTCTCAACTTCTGGGCGTTCAAGAGGTTGACTACGGGGGACAATTCGGGCGCGAGGGAGTCATTGACGGCCTTGAAAACGGTCGAGAGTTTGGGCAGCATGGCCCTGTTGTTGATGTGGTGGTCCAAGAAGGACAAATCCGACTGTGAGTAGACCCGGGAGTGTCTGACAAAGGACGCCGGCGTAGCCTTCACCTTATCGGACACAGATCTATAGGTTGGGGAGCCAGAGGGAGAGGCGCCGTTTCTGGGCGGAGTTCCGTATCTTGGAGGAGTGCCATAGCGAGAAGGAGTGCCCGAGCCTCTGGGCGTGGTTGACGTACGTATAGGCGGGAGCTTGATGGGCGATGGCGAGAGCGGCTGCTGCGCTGGCGGATGCACTCGTGGGGCCTGCTGCTGGAACTGGAATTGAGCTTGTCCATCCTCGGACGAGTCGGGTTCAAGCTTGCCGCCTGAAAAAGATAATGGGTGTGCGACAGAAGGAACGGCTCGTGGGGCAGACGCTCCCTCATCCGCCAAAGGACTCTTGGTCCTTTCGCTTTTGTCTCCATGGCCAATCTTCTGAATAAGACGCTTGGGTGAGATCATCTTTTCAATTCGACAATTGGGTGTGGCGGTAAATTCCCTGTCTTGCCGGATTCCAAGAGCAATTTATAAGGAGCTTCTAATTATACTTGCAAAGGGAAGATTTTGTGTTCTGCCTTGCTCTTTTTTCTTTCTTTTTTTTTGCCGTTTCTTCAATTTCCCTGTTGACAGGGGAACGAAACCATCTGTAAGTATGTGATTTGGGGTGTAGCTCGGAAGAGAATAATGTGGCCCCACAAGACGAATACCCGGCTGAAGCTTGGTCTATGTGTGTCGACTTCTCTTGCAACTGCTGTGTGTGCGTGTGCGTTTTAAATTGGGGAGCGTCCACAGCTCGGATTAATCAGCCGCAATCTTCGGCTTCCGAGAGAAAGCAACCTGATCATTGATCTCCAGGAACGAGCGGGTTCCAAGGATAGGTTGGGTAGAGCAATAACTAAACACAGTGCTGTTCTTTATAAGCAAAGTGATGTTCTTAGAAAGTGAAGTTTCTTACTAAGCAAAGCAATGTTTCTTTCACCTTGTACGTTGAATTGCCGGTTGATCTTGATTGTTGGGTAACGTGTGCAACCGTCACCATGTTGGTGTGGTCCCCGTGGACGATTTGTGCGAGCCAGCGTAGGCGAAGCCTCCCCCGAATGCGAGTAGCGTACCCTCAGCGCAACAAACAAGGCGCAACAAAGGCACCTTGTGCGACCCACTGAAACACAGCCAACTCCGCTGCGGAAAGAGGCAGTGTGTAGTGCGATTTGTGTGGGCAACACGGGGCAGACCTTGCTTGCTAAGATCTGTGCGTCAACGTCTCCATGCACTGCGGCCAAGCGGCTACTAAGTGACAAGAGCCCTTTCCGTGTGGCCGCCACTCCATTAGGCGCGAGTTGGCTAGTGGAGTTGGCTAGTGGTGGGCCCGAGTTGGCTAGTGGAGTGGAGTGGGCCCGAGTTGGCTAGTGGAGTGGAGTGGGCCCGAGTAGGCTAGTGGAGTGGGCCGGGGCTGGCACCGCGTCCCGCACGCACGGCTCCCGCACTACATTACTGGAGCAACGAAATCTATCAATAGAACATTTCCGCCCCCTCTGGCAACCAAAATTTAAGGTATCTCATTAAAGCTTGGAGGCAAAGGATATTTGTTATATCCTAAAGAAGGTAGGTTGCAGCATATCCGGGTACACCCAAGGCATTCCAAGATACTCCCAAGGCATTGAGACGTTTGAACAATTAAGACGGTGAGATATCAGTAAGACGGAGAGATTGATCAAGTAGAGACGAGGGGAATAAGCCATTGTTGATTTGGCTGTTTCTGAGTACAAAAGTTATTCATCTGGCGCTCACACATATCCGAGAGAACTAATAATAGATTCTCGATACGAGGCCGCTGCTGATCATGTCGTTCCTTGCCGACGTCAAGCCGCCTACCAACGTCCTAGCGCCCACGTACCGTTTGCTAGTCGATGAACTCTTTGTCAAGCTAGACGCTGTAAACAAGGAAACCCTTGGCAGTTTCAAGACGGTCCTGGACAAGAAACACCACATCATTCTGTCCTTTGTATCGACGTTTCGTACCCATATCGGGCAGGACTTGTACCCTTCCACCCGCCTTATCCTCCCAGACAAGGCTGGACGGTTGTACTACATCCGAGACGTAACTTTGGCGCGTTTGGTCGTCAAGATGTTCCAGATCCCAAAGGAGCTGGAAGACTACAATGTATTGTACTTTTGGAAGCACAACTTCCACAACCTGAAGCGGTTTGAGCTGGACGAAAAGAACTTGAGGGACTTGCCCTTGCGGTGCTCCCGAATCATCGCCAATAGACGTGCCCTAAGCTCCTTCCACTATAAGGAGTATACTGTTGACGAAATCAACTCGATCTTGGACTCTCTCAGTCTGGCCAAGAAATCGGCAGAACAGGAAGCCATCCTAAAACCAGTCTTGGACACCCTCAGCATTCCCGAGTTGCGCTGGTTCATTCACACCCTTCTCCGTAGCTCCATTTTGACGCGCTACGAGTGGGTTTTGTTCCACGAGTGGCACCCAGACGCTCCAGCTCTCTACCGTATCTCCAACGATCTCCAGAAAACTTTCAACTACTTGACCGACCCTCAGCGCAGGTTGTCGGCAAACCAGTTGCACTTGTACCCAGGCCTTCGGTTTCGGCCCCAGTTGGCCTACAAGTTGGCCAAGAGCTACGACAAGCTCCTCAAGGACCTCTCCTTCACTTTGAAAATGGACGAAAAGTTGACCCAGCTATACGAGGAAAAGGAATTGAAGAACAAGTTCATCATAGAAGAGAAAATGGACGGCGACCGCATGGTTCTCCACAAAATCGGAAAGTACTTCAAGTTCTACTCCAGAAGACTTAAAGACTACACCTTTTTGTACGGCGAGAACCTCCAGTTTGGCTCGCTCACAAAACACCTCCAGGGCGCCTTCCACCCCAACGTCGACCTGATCATCTTGGACGGCGAAATGGTGGCCTGGGACTACGAGCGAGAAGTCATCTTGCCCTTTGGGACTTTGAAGTCGCTGGCCGTGCAGGAGTCTGTGCGCCAGTTCACCACCATCGACCAGTACGAGCAGCAGCAGTCGTACCCGTTTTTCCTAGTGTTTGACATCTTGCACATCAACGGCATCAACTTGACCAACCACCCGTTGTTTTTCAGAAAGAAGCTCTTGCACGACTTGGTATGCCCCATCCCACACAGGTTGGAGATTCTCCCCTACACGTACGGCGAGTCGGCCCAGGACATACGGGAGTCGATGAAAAAGGTGGTGGCTTCGCGAAGCGAAGGTGTTTTGGTCAAACACCCGCAGTCAACGTACCTCCCAGACCACCGTCTGAACCTCTGGGTCAAGATCAAGCCCGAGTATCTCGAGAAGTTTGGCGAGAACTTGGACTTGGTGGTGATTGCAAAAATCCCAGCGATCAAAAACTCGTACATGTGTGGCTTGAGAAGCGAGGCCTCGGGTAAGTACTTGAGCTTCTGCACGGTTGCCAACGGCTTTACAAAGGAGGAATACGACAAGATAGAGCGACTCACCCTCAACAAGTGGGTTCCATACACAAAAGACCCGGACATGATCCAGTTCGGAACAAAGAAACCCAAGGTGTGGATCGACCCCAAGGAATCGGTCGTGTTGGAAATCAAGGCAAGATCAATTGACTCCGGAGACTTTGAGAAAACCTATGCCACCGGAACCACCCTCCACAACTTGTACTGTAGATCCATCCGTGAAGATAAGACGTTTGAAGAGTGCATCTCGTTTGAAGAGTACTTGATGATCAAGGACCGCTACCACACAGAAACGAGCAAGGCCCAGTTGGCCAACACTAAGAGAAGACTAAATGACTCCTTTGAGGCTCCTAAGGGAGTCAAAAAGATCCTGGATCTCTTTACTGGTTATAACTTTGTCGTGCTCAGTGACAAGATTGAGGACTCTGGGGAAAGAATCGACAAAAAGGCGCTCATAGCCAAAATCAAAGAGTATGGAGGGAAAATCGTGCAGACTGCAACCAACATCGATACTACCGCGGTAATAACGGAGTTGAATCTTCCCAGCTGCCAAATCTACTTGTCTAAAGGGTATGATCTTGTGCGTCCCAACTGGATTTTCGAGTGCATCGACCGCGCAACAGTCGTTCCGTTGGAACCAATGTTCTTATTTGCACTGAACCAGTTGGCTTTCTTGAAGTTCTCGAGAACCGACGCCTACGGTGACAGCTACACCTCCTACACCACCTTTGACAAGTTCAACCTCCCCAAGATGCAAGACGAAGTTTACACAAAGTACAAGAGTGAGTACATGGAGGACACCGAAACACCTCCGCTTCGGTACCTCTTCCACGACATCGAGTTCTACTTGCTCAATACACAGCAGGGCGAGCGCATAGAGAGGTTTGGAGGCACCATCTCCAGCAACTACATGAAGTGCTCGTTTATAGTTGTTGGTACGGACCAAGATCGCGAAACCACACGGAGGCAGGTGGACGAGCTCATGCAGCGAATCAGCGAGGCCGTACGCTTCGATAACGAAGACCGTATGACACGAGTCCCAACTGTTGTCACAAACTCGTTTGTACCTGCCTGCATCGAGGCTGGAACAGTGGTGGATGGGCAGGACTACAAGTTTGTTTGATTTTGTGTGCGCCAGTAGCAGCACATGAAATTAGTGAAAATGCATTGCTTTGACTCGGGCGCTAGCCGTGCCAGCTCTACATGTGTCCGACGTCTATCTCTTGCTTGCTGTTTGCCAACCACAGCTACCACCTGGCCGTCGGTGTTCTCCACCTTTTGGTTCCATTTACGTAACCGGACATCCTAGGCACCTATTGTCTATTCACACATGCAATCCTCCTAACCTTGCTCCGCTAGCCCAGTCTACTGCCGGCACGCATGGAAAGGTGAAAATTCCCTCATAACCAATCAAAGGTGTTGTTCCATCTGCTTTGTGGTAATACCTCATCACCAGGTCGCGCGAGCGCACCGGAGTCCCCGGCGGAAGTACGTTGCCAAGTGCGGACCAACGCTCCACGAACTGCGACTAACAATGTCACGCGCCCTTGCTCAGCAACAAGATAAGCAACCATGCCCACCATCCCTGGCCAGAGAACCTACGGGTGGGATACTAGAAGCGTACTCGTCGAGACGCTACCAATGAGGTTTTGTACGTCGTCGAACGCCTCATCGCAAGCAGCCTCCTTCGCTCCTAACTTCTGTAAACGTTGCACGGTTCCTGATTCGGAATTTTTCCAACATTTAGTTGATCTGCGTTTCTTTTTTGCGCTGTCTTATCTTATCATAAGAGAGTATATAAGACACAGAGAATCACTAGAAATGCAACAACAAACACAGTAATGGATTATCTTGACAGACCACACCAGGTTACAGGCAAGCTAGCTTGGGCCACTGTTGTTGTTTCGATCAGTACCCTCTTGTTTGGGTACCATTTGGCGGAATTGAATGCGCCAGCCAACATCATAACGTGCGACTTCCACAAGAAAGGTCCGTACGACAGCTTTGAAGATACGTGGTGGGCCAGGCATGGATACAAGCAGTGCATACCGACGAGCCAGACCAACGGCGCGGCTTTGATGACCACCATGTTCACTGTCGGTGGGTTGGTGATATCGTTGGTGGCAGGCAACACGTCCATCCTGAAGGACGTTTCCAGATGCAAGTTGATCTTGTGCCTGGCAGTGTGCTACACTTTGGGGTCCTTGATGATGGCGCTTGCAAACACCTTGACGCTGCTCAACGCAGGGAGATTTTTGGCCGGGGTCGGGGCCGGTGGGTCCCTCATTGTGTCCCCATTGTTGATCAACGAGTTGACCCCCATCAACCACAGGGGGTTGCTTGGGTCCCTTCTCCAATTATCGGTAGCATGCGGTCTTTTCCTCGCACAGGTCATCTCCTACTTTTGGTCCAACGACCAGCAGTGGAGAAACATCTTTTTGTTTGCGCTGATGCTCGGCGTGGCCCTCATCTTGGGCTTGCTAACAATTGTTGAGTCTCCAAAGTGGATCATCATGAACAATGGTGACGTTGACTACGCTACAGAAATCTTGTATGACTTGCGCTCAGACTTGGAGACGGTGCCCCACGAAATCAACCACTGGAGAAGACTCTCGGGCGTCGAGCTGAAGCAGCCTTTGTTGCCCGTCTACACCAACCCCAGAAGAATCTCGTTTGACGAGCCGGTCATCTCTACTTGGGAGTACTTTACCAACCGCCTTTACCGCAAGGAACTTGCGGCCGTGCTCATTTTGATGACGTCCCAGCAATTGACTGGGATCAACGCAATCACCTTCTACGGTGTGCAGTTGCTCAGTAAGCTTTTTAACGGGTCCAACCAAAACTCCATCTTGGTGTTGGCTGCTTCCTTTTCCTTGTGCAACGTCATCAGCGCTGCTTTTGTCTCCAATGTCTTTGAAAAGTTTGGAAGAAGGTCCTTGATGTTGGTTTCCATCTGCACAACCTTGGTTTGCTCCGCAATGATTGGCTTTGGCTTGGTTGCCGAATACCCATTCATCATCATCTTGGGTTGCTACGGCTTTATCATTGGCTATGCTATAGGTTTGGGGCCTATTCCATTCTTAATGATTGCCGAGTTTGCGCTGCATGAAACAGTCTCAAAGGCTCAATCCATCGGAACTTTATCCAATTGGGGTACTGGTATCATCATTGGGTTCATGGTTCCTTACTTGCAACAGATGATTGGAGGAAGCTTGTTTTTTATTTTCACTTTGTTATCAATTGCCTACTTGGCTTTAGTTTGGTTTTGCATTCCAGAAACTAAGGGTTATAATAATAGTACTGCTGTTTGGTCTGATTGGGAGAATTTATAGAATAGATATGCTGGGGTTTCCCATGCAAAAAGTTATTTATCCTTGTAGAGGAATATTTAGCCAATAAGTCAACCCTATCCATTGGTGTTTACATTTGTTTGCTTCGACGTTTCCATTGATATTTGCATTCGTTTGCTTTGGTGTTTCCATTGGTGCTTGTTGGTGCGTTTGCATCCATTAATATTTTTTGCAGCACTGTGCTCTGATGCACTTTGCAACACCCCAACTATAATATGACGTCAAGCGCAGCAACTACACGTCAAGCAACTCCGAACCGATCCAACGTTCCCCTCTAAATGGCTCCTTCCCAGTCCAATCCTCGTCTACAGGTTTTTTTATGAACCAGGGTCCTTAATTCTGCGTATGCGACATATCGTCATAGGACAAAGCTGCACTGTCCGAACAACGATGCACTGGATTGGGCTTGGAAAGAGCACGAAATGGACGTGCCCTGGTTACTCCTATAGTCGCTCATAGGGGGTTGAAAAGGGGATGCTCCGAAGTTCCTCTGCCCCGTCTTTATTGGCCTACATTTTCAGCTCAGCTTAACCATCTATACCCCACAAAAACGTTTACTTACGCTAAGCTACCAGATGTCAAAATTAGACAAATTTCAGGAATTTAAATTAACTGCTGCTGAGATTGGTGCCTAATGCAATTTCCTACAATCTTAATTATATCGATTAATGCTTAATTTATAAGTGTTAATTAATTGTGAGTGCCAATTCAATAGGAATCGAACTACGGGATGACCAGGCTAAATTGATCCCAAATAGAGGACTATTACAAACCCGCCATTGATCACTTGGCACACACGCAAACACGCTTCAACAGGCACACACATGGTTACAACAGCAGTGAGATGTTGATCAATGACGTAGACGAAGGCATGCGCACTGCCCCGGATTTTCTATCGCGCACGAGGGCACGGCAGGTCAGCTCTGGCTCCGCAATCACTGTCCTCATGCCCTAGAAGTGAATAATGTGCTGGCCCTACGCCCATTTGGCCAAGTTTCAGCTCGATTCACAAGTGCTCTGGCCAGTATGCTGCCCTAAGCCATGATCTTAGGGAACTGTTCCTTGCTGCCGCCCTGTGAAATATTGCGCGTGCTCGCAACCGCAAATGAAACAGCATATAAACAGTCAATTGTTGCCGATTTCAGATATCCTTAACATCAATTGCTTTACACACAATGGTTGATTACAGCTCATGGATGAGAGATGTCGATGACAACTCCAAAATTACAAAATTGTCTATTCCAGGTACACACAACTCTGCAGCCTGTCACACTGCCCTCCCTTCTGTCCAGTGCCAAGGTAAGTCCGTTACCGATCAATTGAACAACGGTGTTCGTTTCCTTGACATCAGATGTGGTAAGGAGTTCTTGAAGGAAGGTGACGAAGCCAATGACTTGCAAGTCATTCACGGAAAGTTCCCTGTTCGTATTCCTTTCCCACTCAAGTTGACCTCTGTGTTGGATGAGGTGTACAAGTTCTTGGACCAACACTCGAGCGAAGTTGTCATTGTTTCCTTGAAGCAAGAAGGTTCTGGTGAATGGAACAACGACGCCGATGAGTTTGCCAACCTCATTTGGGACAAGTACGTCCAACCAAACAAGGACAAGTGGTACTTGGGTACCGACCTTCCTCGTTTGGGAGATGCCAGAGGTAAGGCCTTGTTGTTCAGAAGATTTGGTGTCAAGAACGACGACAGAAGAAACGAGTTTGGTTTCGAAGCCTCTTGGTGGACCTACAACACCACTGACGACGATTGCGGTGCTTTGAGAGTCCAAGATTTCTGTGAAGTCCAAAACCACGACGACATCGAAAAGAAGATTGGTTTTGTCAAGAACTTGAGTCAACAGGCTAGAGACTACGGTAACGATGACAAGTTGTTTGTCAACTTTACCTCTGCCTCCAACTTCTTTGACCACGACTGCTGGCCTCAAAAGATTTCCGAAGCTGTCCTCGCCTCCAACATCCAGGAAGTCTTTGGTAAGGGTGCTGGTATCATTGTTTTTGACTACGTCGAAGCTGACAACTGGAAGTTGTCTAAGGGTATGGTTGACTCCAACTTCTAAGCTTTGTTATCCTAGATGCTTCAAGAGTGTTTAGTTTATGTTAATGTGTATTAAAAAATGTACTAGTATGACGACATGCTACAATTTCGCAGCCAAATTTATAGAAGCTCTGGTCCCTGCCGTTTCTAGTTACGGAACCAATTGAGAAGATATTTGATTAAGGAGCATCGCAAAAGTTCTCAAGCTCTGGTGATTGCACTTGAAGCTTAAAAGGACTTGGATTTTGCGTTGCCCATCATTTTGCTGCAAAAGTATTCGGTAAACATGTCAGAACACACACTACTGCCTTAGCAACCACTATCTAGTATTTATCAGTTTCCTTCTAGCGATCCTTTCTTCTGGTGATTAATGGGGTAGTTCGGTTTGAAATTGCCTTAAGAATTGGTAAGCTCGATTAAGATTGTGTTTAAGCCAGGAAGGATAGAGGAATAGTGATCTGATGGAACACAGCTCCAAGAAGGGTGGCATTGAGTTGAGTCAAACACTCAGATATAACTGACTATGAATCCCTTATACGTAATATTGAGTTCAAGAACCTTTTCGGTTGAGATATTAGCTGTTTTCTGGTAGGTGGCATTAGTGCAGCTCGGCAATGAACCCCACATTATAACAAAAGTAGCCCTTGTAACTAAACCCGTTTGTAAATCTCACATGAGCATCTACACAGATATTCCAATTTATGCTTACATAGGTGCAAACTCTTGTCTATAGTGCAACTACAAGATGTAAATGGTAGTGTTTGCTTGGTCGCTCTTTGAAACGCTTTTGGTTGCGAGTCGCTCTTACAGGATTGCTCGCACAGAATCAACAAATCAACATGTTCCGAACCCTTCGACCTATTTATAGGCTCCCAATTACCCGAATCCGCTTATACTCAGTACCTCCCAAGTCTCCAGTAGACGACCGTATTAGAGAAATCATCGAGACTTCAAATTTGGGCACCAAAAAGAAGTCTCCCGAGGCATTATCAGTCAAGACCACCACTACCACGATTCCTTCAGAAGAGTATGAGAACAAGTCTAAGAACAAATCAAAAGGGGACAAGTCCAAGGACCAGGCTACAGAGGAAAAGTCGACGTCCACAGAGATCTCAGAAGATGGTATCGACATCCAGACCCGAGTGAGTGCCAAGGACATGGTGGCGGCCACGGTGGACCCTCGCGTGGATGCCGAATTGGAACTTAAAACATCCATCCGAATCCCCAACCTTCCATCGGAACAGGAAGCCAGGAGGAGCCAGTGGTCGAAAAAGCTAGAATCATACATTGAATCGGTGCAAGAGACCATTTTCACGGCCACCAGAGCCCTCAACGATGTGACGGGGTACTCCGCCATCGAGAAATTGAAGTTCTCCATAGAAAAGTTAGAAGAAGACATGAAGCATAGCAAAAAAGACTTGAAAAAGGCCAAGTCGGATTACTCGGACGCAATTCAGAACAGGTCTAAGCTGCAGAAAGAGGTGAATGATCTTTTATCGAGAAAGCACGACTGGTCGCCCAAGGACGTCGAGAGATTCACGGAATTGTACCGCAATGACCACGCCAACGAACAAAACGAATCTGACGCCGAAAAGAAGGTCCTTGAGAGTGAGAGAAAGGTCGACTCCATCCAATTGAAGTTGACTCAGCTGATCTTGACCAGGTACCACGAAGAGCAGATCTGGAGTGACAAAATTAGAAGAGCCTCCACTTGGGGGACCTGGATCTTGATGGGCATTAACATCTTTCTTTTCATGATAGCCACCTTTTTTGTAGAACCTTGGAAGAGAAAGAAATTGGTCAACTCTTTCGAGAAAAAGGTCAAAGAAATGCTTCACTTGAGTGAAGTTATAGAAGACGAAAAGCAAGACGGTGAAGACCCGGTCGTTGTGGACAAAACAAGCTTGGCTCCAATAGTTCCTCCGGGCTTCCTGGTACCAGTTTCCTTCAAGTTTTGGGACAAGGAAGCAAGCGAGGCGTTTGGAGGGATATACCGCATGTTGAGCTCACCAGATGTTTCGACCATACTGGTGAATAAGGTGGAATTAGGAGTCTTGGGAGGTGCTATTGGACTAGTTGGAGGATTACTTGGGGGTGCCTTGGTTTATATTTGGAGGTAGCCTATCAGAAGTTTGCTTTTTGGAACATCCTATTGAGTTCTTCGTCCTTCGCCTGTGGTTCTACAGTCAGCTCTGGAGCATGCTTCCACCAAAAACCATCCAAAACTGCTATTCGGAAGCATCTTGATATTTTGCCCTGCATTTTATTTCATTTAGAGCATTAATAAACACTAGAGATTGTATTGCAGTGATGTCAAGGCTGGTGGTAAGTGTGTGCCACGTGACCTTGATCGCCTTGAGTGCTCGCTGCGCTTTGCGCTGCGTCCTGACTCCACTTTTGAGAGGTCACGAAGCTCACACTCTATGGCAAACAGTCTATGATTGCGATCTCCATGGTACTAGCTTAACCAACATATCTATAATAACGACATCTATCGCTTTGGTGTGTCGTTAGGGCCCAACCTTTATGTAGCCAGGAAGGGTAATCTCTCACTGGTGCCCGCGCACGAACGTCGATTCCAAACAAGTAAAAGTTCGGTACGCTCACTTTTATACATTATTGCCACCATGCAAGAACCCGTCCTAGTCGACACACACACAGCATTCAACTTTGCGAAACCCAAGAGCAATGAAGAGACGACTGATTCGTATCTTAGGCTCAAAAAGTTGGAGAAAGAGCTTGAATTATTGCTCCTCCAGGAAGAATATATCAAAGACGAGCAGCGTCACTTGAAGCGAGAATTAGTAAGAGCACAGGAAGAAGTCAAGAGAATCAAATCCGTTCCATTGGTCATTGGGCAGTTCTTGGAGCCTATTGACGAAAACACAGGGATTGTTTCGCTGACAACCGGGTCCAACTATGCTGTCCGGATCTTATCGACCTTGGACCGTGAGTTGTTAAAGCCTTCAGCATCTGTTGCTTTGCACCGTAATTCCAACGCTTTGGTCGACATCTTGCCACCAGAAGCAGACTCCTCCATCTCGATTGTTGGAGAGAACGAAAAGCCAGATGTCACCTACGCTGATGTCGGTGGATTGGATATGCAGAAACAGGAAATCAGAGAAGCAGTTGAATTGCCTTTGACTCAAGGTGACTTATATTCACAAATCGGTATCGATCCCCCAAGAGGTGTCTTGTTATACGGTCCTCCAGGTACCGGGAAGACCATGTTGGTCAAGGCTGTAGCCAACTCTACGACCGCATCATTTATCAGAATCAACGGGTCTGAGTTTGTGCAAAAGTACTTGGGTGAAGGTCCAAGAATGGTGAGAGATGTCTTCAGATTGGCCAGAGAAAACGCCCCAGCCATCATTTTTATAGATGAAATTGATGCCATTGCCACAAAGAGATTTGATGCGCAAACCGGTGCCGATAGAGAAGTCCAAAGAATCTTGTTGGAATTGTTGAACCAAATGGATGGTTTCGACCAAACCTCAACCGTCAAGGTCATTATGGCCACTAACAGGGCCGATACTTTGGATCCTGCTCTTTTGAGACCTGGAAGATTAGATAGAAAGATTGAATTTCCAAACTTGAAAGATAGAAGAGAGAGAAGATTGATTTTCTCAACCATTGCATCCAAAATGTCCTTGGCTCCGGAAGTGGATTTGGACTCTTTGATCATGAGAAACGACCCCTTGTCGGGAGCCGTCATTGCTGCAATCATGCAAGAAGCTGGGTTGAGAGCCGTTAGAAAGAATAGATATATGATTTTGCAATCCGACTTGGAAGAAGCATACACCTCTCAAGTCAAGACTGGAAGTGAGAAGGATAAGTTTGAGTTCTACAAGTAGGTGCTCTGTTGGCTTTTCAAGTGTGTGGTGGTGGTTCTGGCTTGCGGGTCAGCTTCCGCGTTGTTTGGGTTGGCTCAGTGAGACCTTGCACCCTACTACTGCGGTTGGGTCTTGCAATGTTTTTGCAAGAATTTACTGAAGATATAGACTGCTACTTAGCGTTCTGTCGATGATGTGTAGTTATACATGAAATTGTAAATGGATGTAAGTTGGCGCAAGTCAAGGATCTGCGAAGTTCCTACAATGGGGTAGCTGCAGTGGGCAATTTGCGGCTGCAATGTAGAATTTGCAGTCAAGCACTTTGGTGCCAGATAATCTCCATAGCACAAACAAAGATCAGGATTAGTAACCACCATACTAAGAGTGATGCTACTGCCATGAATCTCCAAACTAACGGCTCTGCCGTTTTTAACTTCATGCGTCACCATGCTGATACGCATCGGGTGTCTCACCGAGAATGCCCCATCTTTGGTTTATTCAAGAAAGCCATATGCTGATATGTGCATGCAATACCCCCATCTATATGCTAGAAACTTGTGATTGGGTTCATTCCAGTTAAAATTGGTTGTTCTGGGGTGTTAATTGCTGCAAAATCTTCGCGAGACACTTACTGGCTGTGAACTAAGAATCACTGTGTACAATGCAAAATATACGAACTATAGAGTCTACTATCCACGTTCAGTAGACGAAAAATACCATTCTCAGTGGGCCCAGTACGTTTCTTTCACGTAAGTAACAAACGGTAATGTCAATGCATGTACGCCGTGCCAACTTAGGCTACTCCCGCAAACAGAAATAAGACAAGAGAATGGGTTCACTTTGCCATTAACGTTTGGAGTGGCTCTGGAACCTAGATCATCATTGCGCAGGTTGACGTGCAACATATCTGCAGCATAGCCATATGGCTGCAACACATCATTTCAGCTGCTGCTACGCTGTACTCCAACGCCAATCTAATTATCGATCCATTTAGGAAGTGCGCTTCTCATGTGGCACATAAAGATTCCAAACTGGCAGCTATTTAAACAGGTTACAAGTCGTTTGTTTCAATCTCCAATGAAAATCAATTTTAGTGTGGCCCTTTTTATTGTTGGAGCACTTGGAGCTCCAACATGCCTTGAAAAGAAGCATGTGCAAGAAAAACGTTCGATTGGCTTGGTCAAGGGACTTCTAGGAAACTTGGGCCCTGTTCGGTTCAACGACAGTTCTGCTCATGGTAGTGTTATGGTGCACCCTGGAAATTCTAGCACTGGCATTGGTGGCTTTTTCCCAGGAACCGTTGACGGTGGTGTGGTTGGGGGCAATGCTGGGGCAACTGGCGATATTGACATCAACGGCGCCGGTGGCTTTGTTCCAGGCAATGCTCTCCCTGGTTATGATGTTAATCCAGGTTCTGCGAGCTTGAGTGCTCCGAGCGTTGAAGTTCACTCTGGCGGCGCACCTCACCGTGGCCTAATTGGTGGGTTGGTTAATGGCGCTACCAACATGATTGGAAACATCCTTCATCCTGGTCATTCTCGTCCAGTGAATGTCAGCTCTGGAGGTGCTTACATTCCTGATGACGGCTTTAGTCCTGGCCTTTATTCGGGCAGCCTTGGTGTTAATCCTGGAGTTAATGGGGGCATTAGTGTCAATGCAGGCAGAGCTGACGTGAATAATGGTGTTAACGTTAGTCCAAGTGTCAACTTCAGACCAGGCATTGGAAATCCCGGTGCTGGTCGTCCCCATGGACTCATTAGTGGGCTTGTGCACAATGCTACCAATGTCATTGGCAGCGTTGTCAATAATGCTACCAATGCCTTTGGCAGCGTTGTCAACCCTCACACTGTTGGAAGTTTGATTGACACTGCAGGCAGCCTTCTTAACACTGCCGGTAACGTTGCCGGTAACATTATTGGAAACATTGTGACTCCTGAAAACGTTGGTAACCTTATCAATACCGCTGGCAGCGTCGTCAATACGGCCGGTAGTGTGATAAATACTGCCGGTAGTGTATTTGGAAACATTGCAACCTCACCAAACGCTGCCAGTCTTCTTAACACTGCTGGAAACGTAATTGGAACTGTTCTCAGCAACTCTGGACACCGTGGAAATAGCACTCATCCTTTGGATTTCGGTGGTAGCCCTGACGGTGGTATCCCGGTGAACCCTGGAAACGGAGGTGTTCGCCCTGGTGGTGCGGGAGGACGCCATAGACCAAACCATGATGATGTCGATGTGGATAACGGTTCTCGCCCAGGAAATGGTCACCATAGACCAAGCAATGACGATGTTGATCAAGGCAATGTCCAACCTGGTGATGGAAGAGTGCTTCCTGGACGCATTGGCACACCAATCAACAGTGGAATCCACCCAGATAGAGATGGGCACATATTAAGACCTGGTAACGGAAGAATTCCGGGTGGTGACGATGGTGCCAGTTCGGGTTTATTGAGTGGATCTCGTGGTGTTGATGGATCAGGAACTGTTCAAGTTGGTGACGATACCGATTCTGTATCTGTGGGAGGAAGACCGGGAAATGCTGGTAGACCTAATGTTGGTAGACCTGGCAGTCCAAACTTGCATATTGGTGATGATGGCATTAATCCAGGCTCCATTGGAGTAAGACCAGGTGTCGGAGTTCACGTTGGTGATGACGGTGTTAATCCAGATTCAATTGGAATTAGACCTGGTAGGCCCAACATACATGTCGGTGATGACAATATTAACCCAGGCTCTCTTGGCGTAAGGCCAGGCAACGTCGGTGTTCACGTTGGTAATGACGGTGCTACTCCTGGCTCCATAGGAGTAAGACCAGGTAGACCAAACTTACACGTTGGTGATGATGGTGTAAGACCAGGATCTATCGGAGTAAAACCTGGTAATGTTGGAATCCGCCCAGGTGACAACGGACATGTTGGAGTTCACGTTGGTGACGACAGTGTCCATCCAGGTTCCGTTGGAGTGAGACCTGGTAATGTTGGAATACATGTTGGCGATGATGGAGTTAATCCTGGCTCCATTGGAGTAAGACCAGGTAATGTTGGCGTTCACGTTGGTGGGGGTAATCCAGGCTCTATCGGAGTAAGACCTGGTAATGTTGGAATCCGCCCAGGTGACAACGGACATGTTGGTGTTCATGTTGGTGACGACGGTATGTATCCAGGTTCGATTAGAGTGAGTCCAAGTACTGTTGGAGCTCAAGTTGGCACCAATAATGTCGGTGTTGGTTCTGTTAACGGCCAAAGCAGCGACCTTCACACTTTAGTTCCCCCTGTGAGTGTAAATCCTAACAACGTGCACACTGTTCCTGGAAGCAACGATAGATTTCATGATCATGTTGGTACCATTAATCCACACATTAATGAGGTTGGTCAGCACAGAGGAGATGGGGACTACCTAGGCGTAGAAGGTACCAGTCCTGGGCATGACGCAGGTACTGTTGGAGTTCGTATTAGCGACAATGGTGGAATTACCGGTACCCACATTGGTTTAAATAACGTTAGCCCAGGGACTGCTGGAGACCGTGTTGGTGTGCAAGTTGGGTCCAATGACCGTAATGGAGGCGGTGCAGTCCATGTTAATGGGGCTGGTTCGGATTCTGTTGGGTTACGTCCAGGAAGTGGTGCCGTACACGTTTCCGGTGGAATTGACAGTGATGATGACTATTCTACAACTGGCAGCTATAGCGAAGGAGCTGGTAGCGCTCGTTTCCGGACCGGTGGTCAAGCTGGTGGAAATGGTAACATTCATGGCACTGCTCGAGGGCACCTGGATGACGGTCGTGCAAACATCGGACTTAATCCTGTCACTATTGGATTTCATCCTATTCATGGTGACGGTGGGTCTGTGAGTGGAGGCTACAGGTCGGACGACGATGAAATGGAATATGACAATGACACCGACTCACGTTCTGGTGGCTTTTCAAGATCTGGTAGAATGGAAGCCTAGCCAGATTGGTGCGCTTAGTATGTTTCTGTCTGTATCTGTTTAGTATATGAATTCGGGAATATATGCAAACTATGACAATCTCACTTTTCGTGCTTCTCAAATACTGCTTGTATATCATAGAAATCCTATATCTCATAGACACCCAAGCCCGGAGTCAATGAGTCCAAGTTAGTAAAATCCAAGTGATCCATATCTATATGTATCGAGTAGTTAAATACACTAACCAATTCCTTGAAATGCATGTTGTGAGATGCAATTGGGGTAATTAAGTAAACTTTCTGCTTGCTCTTTCTCAAGTCTTTCAATAGCTTTTGCACTTTGTCTAAATCCGAACCCATGGTATCGTATATGTAGTTTTCTTCTGGTTTGGGAAGTTTGTAAGTAAAGCTTTCATCGTTTAATTGGATTGAATTCGATGTAATGTTGCCCAAGATCCAATTTGGAGGAGAGTAGGTTCTCCACCACACTTGGATGTGTGGGGTGTCAAGGCTGCGAGTACGGTCAAGCACAGGAATCACACCACCTTGATGGTAGAAGCCCATCAACACTGCCATGAGGACGTTGAAAACATACCACCCGTAAATTAAAAATGTCACAACGGTGGATTTACCGTCCTTGTCTTGCTTGAACTTTCTCAAATCGAAACAGCAGCAGAATAATGGCAATAACGGGATCAAAAACCTTAGTTCCTGGTGGGGGATCACTGACAAAAAAAGCAAACCACTGACACAACTTAAAAATGGAATAGTTCTCCAATAACTTGTTTTTAAATTAAAAAATGCAATGAAAATCAACCCAGAGGGACCAAGAATTTGGGGCAAGTTGACAAGCAAGTGCGTGTAGTATGGGTGGATACCGTGAGTAGCCAAGTTCTCAAAGTTAGTATTGTACAAGAGGTTGTTTAACGGAGTGATGACAAAATTGTAGTCAGTAAGATCATCCCAACCTTTGAAACAGATAGTGTCAATCAAAACGAAACCTGCTGTAGGAACTAGTCCTCCAATTACAAAAGGAATTGCTTGACTGAGATTATGCCAGAGGTATTGCAAGATAAACCAACCGGGAAGGATTAAGAATACAGGGAACGTAACTCTGTTGAAAACGCCAACAGCAATTGCAAATCCAAGGTAAAGTAAGTTCTTGGAACTTGTTCTCATGCTCTTTTCAGTGCTATATCTCAAATCGTCTATCAAGGCCAATGTGACCAATAAAATGATCGTTTCTATGCTGTTTGAAAAGCAATGAGCTTGGTAGACCAAAGTCACATACGAAGTCAGAATGAAAAATATAGCTTTGATTCGCTCTGGTTTCGTAGGTAAGAGTTGGTAAATGCACAAATCGGTGACGACCCATCCAAGCAACACATTTTGCAATCTTGCAAGGTACCAGATGGTGATTGGAGGGATGTCAAGTGATAACCACCTGATAAGGTAGAGAAAGGGTCCATAGATCATGTAGAGTGGACCGTAGCTTCGTGCAGGACTATCTGGCGAGAACTCCCATGGAAGCTCTGCATCGAACAGAAGAATCTTGTTTGTGAGGACCTGGAGTGATTGAAAGTGTTCATCAGGGTGGATATATGAATCTGATATGGCAAACACAAACCGTAAGCCTATGGTAAGGTAGTACACCAGTCTCCAATTGATTGATGGAATCATGATTTTTGTTGCACGACGCGAAAATAGTATTTAAACACCAGTCTAGATTTGTCGTGGGGGACCCATTGACTCTCACAACAGGGCAACTAGAGTGCCGCAATGACTACAAACTAGAAGACTCGGACCTTGAGTGCTTTGCCGGACAGGGTTTGTACTTCTGTTCTTATAGTTTGCGCTCAAATTTAAAGGTAAGCGGTGACAAAAATTTTGCAGCACTTTTCTACATATTGGTAGAAAAGTCACCAAAATTATTGAATGTCAAGTTCACAACCAGATAACATATTTAGGAGGGAAATGATAAGTAGTGAAGCAGAAAAAGAGATGGGGCACCACTAGCGGATGAAAATACGCAGATGACGACTACTGAATAGCTTAATCTAGTTGCAGAGGACAGGAAGAAGGAGTTCTCCGCTTGTATACAGTTTGACGGGGAGCACGTGACAACTCCGGTAGAAGTCGGTTCGGAGTCAGTAGGAAGTCCGCAAGAGATTCGGGACCGAGCAAAATTCTGCGCTGTGATTGGCCAATTTCGCAATGTCGAAGGAGTCTTTCTGGGCCCCAAGCAGTGGATCAAGGAGGACATCTGGGAGAGATACGAGAGAGATTGGGCACATTTGACCAACGTTAGGGACATATAGTAGATACTCGAAGATGGAGAAGGATCCGGTGATGCGTCAATTGCGTGCTGTGGGCTTGCCGGAGTAGTATCACTCCAGTAATATAAAAAACAGGATTGCCAATCAAAAGTGAGTTCCGCTTTACGAAACCAAAAATTTTTTTTTTTAGGAATCAGAAAGGACGGTTCATTTTAAAGCAAAGATGTTCAGAAACTTAGTCAAGTCTACTCAAATCACTCCAAGATTTGCCAGAAATTACATTGCTGGTACTTTCACCGGTAAGAAGGGATCCAATGGTAAGTACACTGTCACATTGATTGAAGGTGATGGTATTGGTCCAGAAATTTCTGAGGCTGTTAAGCAAATTTACGCTGCTGCCGAAGTTCCTATTGAATGGGAACCAGTCGATGTCACTCCATTGTTGATTGACGGTAAGACCACCTTGCCACAAGCTGCCGTTGACTCTGTCAACAAGAACTTGGTTGCTTTGAAGGGTCCATTGGCTACACCAGTCGGTAAGGGTCACACTTCGATGAACTTGACTTTGAGAAGAACCTTCAACTTGTTTGCCAACGTCCGTCCATGTAAGTCTATCGTTGGTTACGACACCCCATACGAAAACGTTGACACTGTTTTGATTAGAGAAAACACCGAAGGTGAATACTCTGGTATCGAACACACCATTGTTCCAGGTGTCGTTCAATCCATCAAGTTGATCACCAAGCCAGCCTCCGAAAAGGTTATTAGATATGGTTTTGAATACGCCAAGTCCATTGGTAAGCCTCATGTTTTGGTTGTCCACAAGGCCTCCATCATGAAGTTGTCTGACGGTTTGTTTGTCAACACCGCTAAGGAAATCGCCAAGGAATACCCAGACGTCTCCCTTGACTTTGAGTTGTTGGACAACACCTCTCTCAGATTGACTGCTGATCCAAATGACTACAAGAACGTTGTCATGGTCATGCCAAACTTGTACGGTGACATCATGTCCGATTTGTCCTCCGGTTTGATTGGTGGTTTGGGTTTGACCCCATCAGGTAACATGGGTAACAAGGTTTCCATCTTCGAAGCCGTCCACGGTTCCGCCCCAGATATCGCCGGTAAGGGTTTGGCCAACCCAACCGCCTTGTTGTTGTCTTCTTGTATGATGTTGAGACACATGTCTTTGAACGCCGAAGCCGACAGAATTGAATCTGCTGTCTTGAAGACCATCGCTTCTGGTCCAGAAAACAGAACTGGTGACTTGAAGGGTTCCGCCTCTACTTCCCACTTCACCACTCAAGTTATCTCTAACTTGTAATTTTCATATTCATATATAATTTCCTGAATAAAGGATCTTTGGAGTAAAAAAAATATGTATAGACTAGATAAAACAAAACCTTCTACCATCTATATGGATTCCAATATCTTGTTGGTACCCTCCACTATAGCGACATGCTCGACTGCATGCACCTTATCCTCGTACTGTTGGACCGAATCCAGCTTCACAAGCTCAATTTCCTTGACCACTATCGGTTCACCTCTGTCGACTTCGGCAATCACTTTATGGATCATCACTCCTCCCTTAGCGATCAAGCCGTCCTGGCCCGCTTGCCAGGCTCTTTCGATGGCGTGGATCCCGTCAAACGCTCCTGGCAATGCTGGGTGTAAGTTGATAATTGTGATGCCGGACTTCTCCAATGGAGTCAAAGTGCTTGGGGAAAGAATTAACATCCACCCAGCACACACAATCAAGTCGGGCTTGACATATGAGTCCACTGGTGTTCCATCTATGGATCCGTGGATCAAGAGCTTCGAGAGGTCCGTGTTGAACAATTCTCTTTGCTCCTTACGTTGTTGTGTCTGTTCTTTTGGAATGCCTTTGTAGTAGTCTTTCAAGACGTGAGTCTTTGTTGCGATACCTGCCTTTTGCGCTCTTTCCAACCCGTATGCCTGTGGGTTTGACGAAATGACCTGCGTGATGTGACCCTTGAGGTTAGACGCCTTCTCAGCATCGATAAGGGCTTGAAGGTTGGACCCTGATCCCGAGATAAGGACAGTGATGTTTTTCATAGTGATGTGAAGATGTAATTGACTCGGATAAATTAGTGCGAAAACATTTGAGGTTTTGATTTGTGGAGCACTGGGTGCAACTTGCAACTTGAACCTGGAGTAGCTGCAAGACTTGACTTGGTGTTTGAGAATTAAGTGGTTTGACGTAGTGTAGGAAGGTGAGTTGGGGTAGGTGGTGGTATTTGGGAGATAAACGGTGTTTTGCAATTGGTGGGAGAGCTAAAGCATTTGGGGCTTGGTGTGAGATAATACTACTGGTGGCATCTATAGCGAGAGAATGATACTGGGGCATCTATAGCGAGAGAATCCTACCAGTAGCACCTCTTTTGGTGCAAAAGTGTTTGTTTTGGCCGTCGAAGCTTTGTTTTTTGCGTGCTCAATGGGTATTAGTCTACAATTGACTATACTGTTGATTCTATGGATCTACAGCTTTTTAAAGTTCTAGGATTTTTCTGTGATTTTTGGGTATTGATATGATAGACATAATAGATATGATTCTAGGATTTGCTGTGATTCTTGGGTATTGATATGATAGAGTATTGATAACTAGACTATTGCTGATTGTTGAAGGTTCCAGGCTAGTCGTAGGTCATTTTAATGTGGGATAGGTCTATTATTTCCACTCCTGTCTCTATCTAGATTCCACTACCTTGATTTCCATTATCTAGATCTCTGCTACTATTGGTGCAACAAGAAATGAATGCACTAGAAAATGCCAGATCTCACTAAACCCTCTTTAGTCTCAATATACAAACAAATACTCAAAGAACCACAGAAATGGTTACCATCACCCAAGTGGAACAAAAATGAAGATAAAACATAATGACCACCTTAATATTTTGCTCCTGTTTCTTGTACCTCCCCCCATCTCGGAGTCCCAGTCTTATCGCTGTCAACGTTCATACTGGCTGCGAAATTTACCAACGGTAGCAACAACCTCACCAGACACAAACATATGCTGCCGTTGGAACACCGCATGAACTCTCCAATGGCACGCCCCAAGCACTATACAATGCTCTCTGGAAACCCCAATTTGCTCTTGGATCCACCTGACACTTGCCGTAAATATGGACGGACGCACCGAAGCCCTGAAACAGCGCTTGGGTCGCACTTCGCTCCCAGCAGCTTGCATTTGGCTGGAAGCTCGCGTCCACCCAGCTTCTGCAATTGCCTCCTCAGTCCAGTTCACACCTCCCACCAAGTCCGGCTCACACATACACCCACCCAGTCCAGAGCAATTGCTGGATCCCCACCCAATTGAGTCCGCCAGAGAAACAGTGCTTCCCCCCACGCTTGCAGCTTAGCTGGGGCAACTGGCGGTGCTGATTCCGGGTAACCCCAGTCTCAGATATTCTCTCTATCTCTCCCCATTCCTCCTCATCGCACACACAAAGAAAAGTTTTTCGCTTACATAAACCGCCCCTTTCGGAGCTTCATAGTTAACGTAGTCCCCCCTAAAAAATGATCCCCTCGTGTGTTTGCCATTGGCCAGGGAAAATTTTTTATAAAGGAAGGAAAAATTTTCAATACTCTTTTTTTTTCTTTAGGTTCAACCTTCAATAACTAGAACAAAATGGGTAAGTAGAAGATAATTGGGATACGAGGGAGAATATAGAGTGGATGCCAGTGTGTGCGGAAGCATTGTGGATGGATGACGACTGCCATAGGAGAAGAATTGGGATATTTGGGGATGTTTTGATGTCTGCCAGAGATGGGCGGTTGTCGTTGTTCTGCTGTCATTCTTTTATTCTCACTGGAGAGTATGAAAAAATTTTCATGATGTTCAATTACTAACAGAGATGTCTAGTTGCTTTCACTATTGAACAGATCCGTGAATTGATGGACAAGGTTACTAACGTCCGTAACATGTCCGTCATTGCTCACGTCGATCACGGTAAGTCTACTTTGACCGATTCTTTGGTTCAAAGAGCTGGTATTATTTCTGCTGCTAAGGCTGGTGAAGCTAGATTCACTGATACCAGAAAGGATGAACAAGAAAGAGGTATTACCATCAAGTCCACTGCCATTTCCTTGTACGCTTCCATGGAAGACGACGATGTCAAGGAAATCAAGCAAAAGACCGTTGGTAACTCTTTCTTGATCAACTTGATTGACTCCCCAGGTCACGTTGATTTCTCCTCTGAAGTCACTGCTGCTTTGAGAGTCACTGACGGTGCCTTGGTTGTCGTTGACTGTGTTGAAGGTGTCTGTGTCCAAACCGAAACTGTCTTGAGACAATCTTTGGGTGAAAGAATTAAGCCTGTTGTTGTTATTAACAAGGTTGACAGAGCTTTGTTGGAATTGCAAGTCACCAAGGAAGACTTGTACCAATCTTTCTCCAGAACTGTTGAATCCGTTAACGTTATCATCTCCACCTATGTTGACCCAGTCTTGGGTGACGTCCAAGTCTACCCAGAGAAGGGTACCGTTGCCTTTGGTTCCGGTTTGCACGGTTGGGCTTTCACCGTTAGACAATTTGCCACCAGATACTCCAAGAAGTTTGGTGTCGACAGATTGAAGATGATGGAAAGATTGTGGGGTGACTCTTACTTCAACCCAAAGACCAAGAAGTGGACTAACAAGGACAAGGACGCTGATGGAAAGCCTTTGGAAAGAGCCTTCAACATGTTCGTTTTGGACCCAATCTTCAGATTGTTTGCTGCCATCATGAACTTCAAGAAGGATGAAATCCCAGCCTTGTTGGAAAAGTTGGAAATCAACTTGAAGGGTGACGAAAAGGAATTGGAAGGTAAGGCCTTGTTGAAGGTTGTCATGAGAAAGTTCTTGCCAGCTGCCGACGCCTTGTTGGAAATGATTGTCATTCACTTGCCATCCCCAGTCACTGCTCAAGCCTACAGAGCTGACACCTTGTACGAAGGTCCATCTGACGATGTCCACTGTACCGCCATCAGAAACTGTGACCCTAACGCTGACTTGATGTTCTACGTCTCCAAGATGGTCCCAACCTCTGATAAGGGTAGATTCTACGCTTTCGGTAGAGTTTTCGCTGGTACCGTCAAGTCTGGTCAAAAGGTTAGAATCCAAGGTCCAAACTACGTTGTCGGTAAGAAGGAAGACTTGTTCTTGAAGGCTATCCAAAGAACCGTCTTGATGATGGGTAGATTTGTCGAACCAATTGATGACTGTCCAGCTGGTAACATTGTTGGTTTGGTTGGTATCGATCAATTCTTGTTGAAGTCTGGTACCATCACCACCAACGAAACCGCCCACAACATGAAGGTTATGAAGTTCTCTGTCTCCCCAGTTGTCCAAGTTGCTGTCGAAGTTAAGAACGCCAACGACTTGCCAAAGTTGGTTGAAGGTTTGAAGAGATTGTCCAAGTCCGACCCATGTGTCTTGACCACCATGTCCGAATCTGGTGAACACATTGTTGCCGGTACCGGTGAATTGCACTTGGAAATTTGTTTGTCCGACTTGCAAAACGACCACGCTGGTGTCCCATTGAAGATTTCCCCACCAGTTGTCTCTTACAGAGAAACTGTTGAAGGTGAATCCTCCATGGTTGCCTTGTCCAAGTCTCCAAACAAGCACAACAGAATTTACGTTAAGGCTCAACCATTGACCGAAGAAGTTTCTTTGGACATTGAAGCCGGTGTTGTTAACCCTAAGGATGATTTCAAGGCCAGAGCCAGAATCTTGGCTGACAAGCACGAATGGGATGTCGCTGACGCCAGAAAGATTTGGTGTTTCGGTCCAGACGGTAACGGTCCAAACTTGGTTGTTGACCAAACTAAGGCTGTCCAATACTTGAACGAAATCAAGGACTCTGTTGTCGCTGCTTTCCAATGGGCTACCAAGGAAGGTCCAATCTTTGGTGAAAACGTCAGATCTATCAGAGTTAACATCTTGGATGTTACCTTGCACGCTGATGCTATCCACAGAGGTGGTGGTCAAATCATCCCAACCATGAGAAGAGTCACCTACGCTTCCATGTTGTTGGCTGAACCAGCCATTCAAGAACCAGTCTTTTTGGTTGAAATCCAATGTCCAGAAAACGCCATTGGTGGTATCTACTCTGTCTTGAACAAGAAGAGAGGTCAAGTTGTCTCTGAAGAACAAAGACCAGGTACCCCATTGTTCACTGTCAAGGCTTACTTGCCAGTTAACGAATCCTTCGGTTTCACTGGTGAATTGAGACAAGCTACTGGTGGTCAAGCTTTCCCACAAATGATCTTTGACCACTGGGCCATCTTGTCCGGTGACTGTACCGATCCAAACTCTAAGCCTGGTGCTATTGTCAGAGCTAAGAGAGAAAAGAGAGGTTTGAAGCCAGAAGTTCCAGGCTACGAAGAATACTATGACAAGTTGTAAGTAGTTTAGTAGTTTATCGTTTGAACATTGAATTAATAAATAAAGATTTTATAATGGTGTAGTGAGATTGAGGATTTTGCGATGCAAGTCTGAATGGTTTTTTGTGACGTATGAGAATGGACGATAGGTCTTAAGGTGAAAGGTTATAGTTGAGAGTATTGAGAGGCTAGCTATAGTTGAGATATTGAGAGGTTATAGAGAGGTTATAGAGAGGTTATAGAGAGGATATGGAGAGTCATAGTTGAGACGTTATTTGATGATAATACCTGTTTCTCAGATGTGATCAGTTGGAGCGATGAGATTGGTTTCTGTTTGTGAACTATTACGGTAGTGTTCGATTTTGAATTCATGTTTCAGTTGGAGCATGGAAGTTTCAGGATTCAATGGTTTTTGGGGCATCGTAGTGTTCTACGCAGATCTTCTTGGTGCGTGCTTCTTTTTCTGTAGCCTTTAGTAACGAACCCGTAGTCGAGCACTACCAGTCCCCGAAAAGCAGAGCAGTTACACAGCCTAGAGTCGCATCACCTCGCATGTACCGCTGATATAGAGAATCGTTTCATTCACATCCCTTAGGAGCCTAGGCGCATGGTGAGATGCCTTGTGGTGGAGTATTGCACGAGCCAAAGTGCACAAACGGGTTTTTTCAGCCAAACGAACCAGCAGCCCTGACCGCCTAGAATCCTCGGACACCCAGTCTAACGGCCGAGCGATCCAGAGTCTCCTTGGAAAATGCAGATATTCAGGACCACACGAACCCAACACCCACCGTGCATACGTCACTAGAGCAGCAAGTCTCTTTGCTTGGTCCGTCGAGTCTTGTGCTCGTATTAGACTTTGTCGCGTAGCAACCATCAGATCTAACCCCCCTGATTTTGCAAACTTGGACAAATAAGGTGATGTCAACCGTAGGTTCCAGACAGGGACACAGCAACACTAGTCAACACATCAATGGTTTGTACGAGGGTGGCGCAAGAGGCTCTCATGTGTAAGTGAGGCTCCCGTATCGCTTATGCCAGGTGTTTGCAGCCATCAGCAGCAGTGTCATGTGCTTGTTTTCTATACGAGTTAACTCCGTATGACCTCATCCAAACCTTCTCTCCTGAGGAGGTAAGGGTGCACCAGCAAAATAGGCAAATTACAAATGGATGACTTCCCCTTCAGGGAGCAGATGTGACTACGGATAGTTTGCCCACGCTAATGAGCCGAACAATAGAACTAAAAACCACCGAATACGATATTTTCAGGAAACTGCGGTTTTAAGACGCATGGCCCTCGCTTCCTGTCCGGATATAATTCTTAGCATTTGCAAAGCCAGCTGGAACAGCCTCATGGCCCGTGATCTCCGGTTCCACATGTGTCCTCCCCTTAATCCCCTCTTTCACCATCCGCTTCAATGCGGTGTGATCTTCCCCTTTGGCTGTCTGTACGGACGCTACGGCGTAAGCGATGCTTGTGTTTGTGACTTGCCTTCTTGAGCTGGGGTCGCAGCTTTAAGCCTCTGGGGCTGCTTACTAAGAAAATACAAGATACCTTCCACACTAACCTTTATACGAGCACTACCTAGTCACCTTTAAACTCCAACCTCATGCCCTATCGGAAAACGCATAACCTTTGCCGTGTCTACAGTACCCCATACCATGTCCTTCTCTTCCCCCTGTCTCGTGCTAGTGTTAGTCATCATCCCACATCTTTACTAAAAGCACGTCAATTTTTTTTTTTGCCATCTTTCCTTCCGGGAACCTTCGGGATTTTTTAGGAGCCCGTACACAAGAATACAAGATTACCATGACTATATAAAACGTCCAATTCCAGAAAGATTCCATCTATCCAGTAGCAAACACAAATGACACCTGAAATTGAAGCCCTTAGGCGGTTATCGTCTGTAAATTATGGCGACTACACATACACCATCACGCTGTTGGTAATCATCGGCCTTTGCATAACATTTTACGTGTACAAGTACCGAAGCAGCACCAGCGAGGACAGACGGTACTTTCTACTCATACTCATCTGGAACTCAATATGGAACTACACACTCATTGCACTTGACAGATACATCATATTGGACTTGACCAAGCTACTAGATAACCTAAAGGACGGGCGGAAGATTGTGAATCCCGAGATGGCCGACTCGATTGCCAAGGACATGACGCAAATCTTTGTTGTGATTGTATCAGTGTGGAGTGTGCATTCGTTTGGGGTTGCCACCCTTCGCTTCATAGAATACATCTCCTTCATTAACAGCAGCAAGGTGTGTGATGAAGAATTCCAGATGAACAAGCCCAAGAGGTTGCACCGCAAGACGGTGCTGTTCGATGAGTCCATGATCACCATCTCCAACAACGAGCTTACAGTCACGCCGTTGCACGACCAGTCCACCCTCTCCTCCATCTGCAACAACTTCTTCTACAAGCGCTACTTTATTGTGTTCTTGTTAACTTTCATCACCACCTCCGTGGTCGGGCCCTCCTGCGTGCACCTCAACTCCCGCGGAGTGTGGTACGAGGCCAACGGCTTGAAGATCTCAGAGCTGAACGCAGTGTTTTCCTTGATCTTTGCCTTCTCCGTCGACAGCTTGGCCAAGTTCTGCAGAGCCATCTACGTGGAAAACTCCCACTACCAGATGAAGTACTTCCCCAGGTCTACCCAAACCATCTGCAAATTCATCTACTTTTACATCTGCTTTGTCGTGGGTTGCGCCTTTGTTTGCATGGTCAACTTTGGCGACTCATTGGTCAACTTGTTGAACAACTTGAATGGCAGTGAAAACTCAAGGATCAGCGCCTTGACCTACTTGATCAATGACTACCTTGTCCACTCTTTGAGAGAGAACAATGAGGTGCGTGCATTTTACGACTTTTTCGGCACTGTCGTCAATTGTTGGGACGTATTGACCTTATTTGGCTTTACTATCTTGCCCATGGTCAGTTATTTGAGCTTGGAGGTCAGAATGGCCCATATTTAGTGGTCCTGCCTTGTGCGTGGAGTTTATATCCCGCACCCCAGCTCATCGCGTCCCACCATTGACTACCTCCACGAGAAATTCATCCCCCCAACAGGAACCCGTATACAAAGGAAATTCACACATCCTTCTCTCAGGATAATGTACGTCACAACTTGCTAGACTGCTTAATTCATCTGTGTTCCTAACTGGCTCTTATAGCTCAATTCAGAGAAATCTATACAGGTATAAATCTCGGAGATCATCTCTAGAGAATAATGGTGGTGGTAGTGCGATTCGGCAACTCATTTCATTCGACAATACCCGCAATCCTGGCTAATTGTCATATGTATCCCTCTTCAGTATATTCCAATGCATTTAATATTTAAGATACGATTGTAGAGACCAAAAAAATCAAGCTAATTCAAGCTATATCTGCTGAATTATAGGAGAGTGGTGTTTACTCGACATTCGAGATAAGAAGACTCTCCTACTGTTTATCCATAACTTTGCGCCCTCACCCTTTGTATTGCTCCTGTCTGTGAGTGAATAGAACGGACATTCTACTAATAGTCAGTCCACTGAGCTGAGCGGAGTACCACCTTATAAAATGCACCTTTTATAGATTTTACATGCACGTGACATCATGGTCTGGTTAATGGACCTGGTGCGTGGCTGCGAAAAGTGTTGCAAATTTGATTTCCGAATTTCATAGCAGTGGAGCCACCAACGTGCTATGTAATTAGTTTACAAGAGGAACACTGCACACAGATATTATGCTATGTAGGAGTTGTTAAGCTCAAAGTACATCCCTCATAATATGACCATATCAAGGTAGTCAAAGAAAGGCAGGATCCTGTAGTATAATGCAAGTTTGGATTTGGTCTCCCATCAGTCAAACCTGAATGAATACAAACGAAGCATCAGTGGCTTAGTCAAACTATACGCACTAACCAAACGTAGTTACTGGGGGCGGTAATAAGGTGACTGATACGGATATTGACTAGAGACCGCCGCATGCGCGTCATCCCTTCCGAGCTAGAGAATGTAATCCGTCAGAAATTTTGGGTATAAAAGGCGATAAAAATGGCCGTAAGTTTGAACCACTGGAGATTTTCATTAGTATCGACCATGTCCGAATATTTAGGAATTGACTATAAGAGAGATGCAAGCTTAAGATTAATGGAAATGCTGCCATTGTATCAGATAGTCAGCACTGATATTGTCGGTGGAAGTGGGAATTCAGATTCTTGTATATCTTTATTTGATAAATCAAACTTGGGTTACTCACAATATTTGAGAATATTGGCTCTGGAGGATTGGAAAACTCCACACCTTTTTGTTGCAATTGGCGAGGCACCAGATGTTGTTAACTTCTTTTCAGGGCTAGAATACTGTCAATCTGAGTTTGTAATTAAGGCGATGGATTTTCTAATATCGCTACCAGTGGTTGAACAACAGGTAGTTGGTAGGCAGCAGCCCCAATTTTACACTAAGTGCCCAGAGAATGGAGTGTTTGGATTACATTTCGTGGATGTTCAGTACAGTGAGATTCTTGAGATAAAGTCGCAAATGTTTGAACGTGCAAGACTGTCTGAGACGTTAAGCAGACGACTCAAATCATTACGGTTCCATGAATACGTGCAGTTGTCACAACCCAGTGAGATTGAGTGCCAAGATGTGTTTGTCAACCGCATCTTGCGACCAGTGTGTCGGGTTGTGTCAAGTATACGTGGAGTCGACAATTTAACTGTGAGAATGGATGCATCTGGACCTGTTATACCAGATGCATATGTCATGCTAGATGAAGAAGTTAAATGTGTGGTTGAAGTAAAAAAATACCCATTACTAAAACGTGATGTTCGAACAGACTTAGAGTGGAGCAAAGATGAGGCACTCAAAAGAATTGATTTGCAATCCGCAATAAGTCAAGTGTTTCTTCAAATGCTATACCATTTTACGAATTTTGGGATCATCACGGATGGAAGTTATGTTATACTACTTGAAGTTATCAAGATTGAAAGGAATGAGAGCAGTGGTCAATATCAAGCTCAATTTAAACACCAATTTTTGGGACCAAAGTCAACTCAGCCGTCGTTATATGAAGGAATGATGTCATTTATATACTCGGCAGTTGAGTCAAGCGTCCCAATTGAATTGAAGAAGTTGATGAAAGAAGTGAAATTAGCTACCCATTCAAAGATTCCACCTGGGTCTCAAATGACAAGCGAGCTACAAAGTTTTGTGTCCCAAAGACATCAGTCGAGAAGTCATCAACCTGGCAGTTATCAGTCTGGAAATCAACCGCCTGATAGTCAACATTCTTTGGGCCAACCACCCCGCGGTAATTCACGCAGGCTCAGGTCGCACCTGTCGCAAAGTCAGTCGTCCGGCCAAGCGCACAAGAGACAAAGAGGCACTGGAAAAATAAATGATGAAAGCGATAGCGGCAAGAATCAAATTGACTACCATGAGACTGACTATACAAAGACCGACTCGTCACAGATATTCAGCTCCAATGCTATACCATGGCTGAGCTCGTCCGGAACTACTGTAAATAGCCATCGCTCAATCCAAGACAAGGCAATCATATACATAGCAGATAAAAAGTCTGTGATTCAGCGTTCGCGCGACAAACATAGTTTGGTGTTTAAGGTAGAAGCCAGAAGGGTTCGGCATTTGATGGAGTCATCCAAGTTTCGAAGTCTTTGCAATGATATTATTCGAGACAATGATTGGATGGTTGTGAAGATGTTTGATCCAGAGAGAGCTTATCAGACGTACAAGAAATCTGATATGGTGAAGTTTTGCGAAAAGGAATGGAAAACAGAAGTGCGTTGTTACCAAATCATGAGCAAAAATCCAAAGTTCAACACCAGTTATGTTGGGTGCTATGATGGAACTGCCAGTGTGGTGCTCTATGGGGAGATCATTGCAGAAGGAAAGTTTGTATTGATGAGGTACATTGACAGTATTCCGTTACCACTCAACAGTGAGATGGAAGCAAAGGCAATGGAGCAATTGCAATTGATTCATAGTAGTGGGATAACACACAATGATATTTATAAGAGAAATGTGCTTTGTTCGAAAGACAAGAAAATCTATATCGTTGATTTCGCATTTGCGACATATGAAGTATTCAATATGAGAAGTATATTTCATGCTTACGCTAAGACCAGGAAGTGGTACGATGAACCTCGATTATTCTGGGTATCCTACTGTTTTTGCTTTAAATTGCAGGTTGTTTGGCTCAGACAGAAATTGCTGCGAAAAAAAATGCACCCACGCTCTAGAGTTACAAGTAATTTGCAACTGCGTTACTAGCTGGTGATTTTCGTTACTAGCTGGTGATTTTTGTGGTTGCAAAAATATTCTGATTGCTAACTTTTGAAGATCATTGGTATGTCATTACTGATCTTGCGTATATTTTACTTGCGTCAATACAAGATTGATTATTTTGTTGTGTGTGTCAAGCGAAATCAATAGAAATGGTAGTGAAATCTTTATATGTAGAGAGGATGAGCAAGCCATCGAGGTGGTAAAATGTCCCTGCCATGGCCTTTGCGGTCAATTGGTCATAGCGGATATAGGAAACTACGAGTCAAGAAACAATGCGTCAAGCAATCCTTGAGCTAGGGCTTGGAGTCCCACTGCCATATAGAGTTCAAAAGGCGAAGGCTTTGAAAGGGTCTCCGAAATGATCTGGTAGTATAGCATAAACGAAAACCTCACGCAACATAGGTTTACCAGTTGCTACTTGGTATGAGAGCAGTGTGACCTTGCAGGTTTGGAATTATGTCGACGCCCTGAATATGCATCTATAATCGCAAGAAATATCTATAATCGCAAGCTATAATTGCAAGAAATATTGCACTAAAAGCATTCGTCTCTATGTGGTCACTATGTGGTGTCGGTACCAACAGGAGCAAGAACAAAATCCAAATATATTGTTAAAGCAGGCAGCGTTGGTAGCTGCAAAAGAGTTGTCTGTGAATTCTATCGTTAGCTGCAAAACTCCAAATTCAAGATCAAGGTAAAGAATTTGGTAGGAAGACCCTAAGAGGTTTAGTAGTTCTACAGTAACTTCAAATGCAAAGTGGGTAAAGTGAACACCATAGGTGATACCACTTCTAGAAGACTAGCGCAACAAATTGGGTGCTAGATTGTAAAAATATGGGTTCCAACTTAAAGGGCCCGAACAACTCTTAAAAGTTGCAATTATCGGAGAACCTCCACGCTGTTTCCAACCCTTTGCACTTAACATGAGCAAGCATTCCATCAAGATACTGATTGCAAAAGTTGAACACCAATATCACTATAATGATGGCACTTATGTTGTGTATGTACAGACTATTCCGATAGCTGAATATTTCCTTTTATGCTCTGTAATGTTCAGGGCCGTTGCAGGATCATGAGCGAGGGTATAGTAAGACTTTTTGCAAAGTAGGAGCTATCTAGGCATGTTGATGCGTGCTCTACCAACAAAAGAGCTCTTTATCCGACAGCGGTAGAAATCCGGTGCAACACGGCATACCATGCCCCAACACTGTGGGGACCCCACACTATGGGACGTCTCACGTGTGCTCCGTGTCGCACAAGATGTCAAAGGCCTACCTTCTAACCAGCATGCATATTTGCAGCCAAGTGAACGGTGGATAGGCAAAGGAAACACCTCAAAGGACTGGAGATCACGCCAGTATTGCTTCCAGACACTTGCAAGGAGGACCTGGCCGTACCTGCTTTCCAAATGCGGAGCACTTAATATATTATCTTATCTCGTTAAATCGCACCAAATCGGGTAATCATCTCCGCACGAACCACCAGCATCCCGCTCCAAAAGCAAGAGATAGGCTAATGTGGCCACCCTGAACTCAGTGGCAACAAGCTCCATGAGAAGCACTATCGCCTGGCATTGCTTCCCAGGGGCCTCCAAATACCAATAAAGTTGTGGTATTGAGATTCGGTGTATGCGATTTATCTTATCAACTTCCAAATCAGGAAGGCCCACACGCAGGGAACATTATACCCAAATCAGAACGCCCACATAGATATATAAAGCTAGTCATCACCGCACTGTGCTCCCAAAATCCATAAATCGAATCATCATGGAAAGACTCGAACAGTTATCTCTTCATTCGACCTCGTCGATTGCTCCTCCTGCTGCTCCAGGACACCCATTGGACCCTCTTTCTCCACAGGAAATCAAGACCACCTCCGAGCTTGTCAAGAAGGAGTTCACCAAGGAGTTGAATTTCAACACTATCACCCTTCGTGAGCCCATCAAGCAGGCCTACTACGACTGGAAGGAACACAACGCACCTCCTCCACCTCGTTTGGCGTACGTTGTTGTAATTGAGGATGGCCAGAGCGGAGTCCACGAGCTCATCGTTGATCTCTCGCAGTTGAGGGTGCTCTCCTTGTCCAAAGTTGAGGGCGTCCAGCCCATTTTGACTCCTGCAGACTTGCAGCACACAGAAGACATTGTCAGAAAGGACCCCGAGGTGATCAAACAGTGTGAAATCAGTGGGATTCCTGCCAGCGAGATGCACAAGATCTACTGTGATGCCTGGACCATTGGGTATGACGAACGTTGGGGAGCGCTGAGAAGATTGCAGCAAGCCTTAATGTACTACAGATCCGTCGAGGACGACTCCCACTACTCCCACCCATTGGACTTCTGCCCTATTGTCGACATGAACTTGGGCAAGGTCATCTACATTGACGTTCCGCTCAAGAGAAGGAAGGTGTCCAAGCACAAGCACTCCAACTTCCACCACCACCACGTCAAGGATAACTTTGCCACAGGTTCCAACCCAAGCGGGTACAGAGACGATGTTCCCATCAGCATCACACAGCCTGAGGGTGTTTCCTTCAAGCTCGACGGCCACCAAATCTCGTGGTCCAACTTTAACCTCCACATCGGGTTCAACTACCGTGAGGGTCTTGTCCTCAGTGACATCACCTACAACGACAGAGGTAAGGTCAGACCAATGTTCCACAGAATCTCCTTGTGTGAGATGGTGGTGCCTTACGGGAACCCTGACTTCCCTCACCAGAGAAAGCATGCCTTGGATATCGGGGAGTACGGTGCTGGGAACTGTACCAACCCATTGACCCTTGGGTGCGACTGTAAGGGTGTGATAAAGTACTTGGACGCACATTTTACCGACGCCAAGGGTGCTCCTCTCACCGTCAAGAACGCTATCTGTATCCATGAGGAGGACGACGGGTTGCTTTTCAAGCACTCCGACTTCAGAGACAACTTCCAGACCTCCATTGTCACCAGAGGTAAGAGGTTGATCATCTCACAGATCTTCACTGCCGCCAACTATGAGTACTGTTTGTACTGGATCTTCAGACAGGACGGTACCATCAAGTTGGAGGTCAGGTTGACCGGTATCTTGAACACCTTCATCAGCTCCGAGGGCGAGTCCTGCGCTCCTTGGGGTACTGAGGTGTACCCACAAGTCAACGCGCACAACCACCAGCACTTGTTCTCGCTCCGTATTCACCCACGTCTCGACGGGGACAACAACTCTGCTGCCACCAGTGATGCCAAGCCTTCTCCTTTCCCATTCGGCCTGAAGGAGAACATGTACGGTAACGCTTTTTACTGCGAAAAGAACACATTCAAGACCGTCGGCGAGTCCTTGACCAACTTTGAGTCCAGTACTGCCAGAACCTGGGACATCTTCAACCCAAGCCTGATCAATAAGTACTCCGGCAAGCCTGCTTCTTACAAGTTGGTGTCTACCTTCTGCTCCCCAGTGTTGGCACAGGAGGGTTCCTTGGTGAGAAAGAGAGCTCCATGGGCCGTCAACTCCACACAGGTCATCCCATACAAGGATGAGGGCTATGGTTACGGTAGATTGTACCCTTCGGGTGATCATGTTGCCCAATGGAGTGGTGACGGTCCCCGTGGTATGAGAAAGTGGGTCGGTGACGGAAGCGATAAGGTTGAAAACACTGACATTGTCTTCTTCCACACCTTCGGTATCACCCACTTCCCTGCTCCAGAAGACTTCCCTGTCATGCCTACCGAGATCTTTGACTTGATGTTGAGACCAAGAAACTTTTTCATTGAAAACCCAGTTCTTGACGTCAAGCCTTCTCACAGTTTGACCACCACCGAAGTCAGAAACGGTGGAAGTGCATGCTGTTCTGCTACCGACAAGACTTCAGTCCAACTTTAGGTTCTCTCCTAGTAATGCTTATTGCCACTAGCCTCGCTGCGTATAGTGTTTTGTATAATAATGAAAAGTGAAGATAGCTGATGTAGAGGTGCTGGCTGCAAATTTGCAGCCATTCTCTGGTGCGACCACGCTGTTCTAACGAGAAATCATGGGCAAACATCCATTCACCATGAAAACTAGTAGCAGTGAAGTAGCCCATTACTTCCGTTAATTTTGAAACATTCACGTTTTTTTACTTACATTCTTTACTTATTGCAGCTTCTGTAGCACTTACCGAGATTCACATTTTTGACAAAAAATCATGTCAACAAGACCGTGCCTGAATAGGTTTTCAATTCAAATTACCAAGTAGCCTATGAACATTAGTTTAAACATCGCACTGTGAATGCTTTCATACGATTTATATTGCCAAAGAGCAGTTTCAAGCAGTTTGCTGAGACTGTGGTCCTACGTCTGTGGCCTGCCTCAACAATACCCCATGCCAACTGTCTGGTATCTGAGTACTGCTTGAGTAATAAACAGCTCTAACATACTAATACCCGATACATGCTGATTGCTCTAACGTATAATGATTTGCCCACTATACCCCAGCTTTGATACTTCACTTGTGTACAGTCGAGCAACGGCTATCGATATCGCAGTGCGAACAAAAATATCTTTGCTCATCACCTCAACACAAGACATCATGAAGTACATCATCGAACATATGGAAGAAGGATTCTCCGAATGGGTCATTCTTGAATACTCGCAAATCATCAAGGATGTTGGTAAAGAGAACCTTGTTCTCACCTCGCTCCCAGAAGGAACCACTGAAGCTGAAATCCCACAACGTTTGAGAGACTTGGGCATTCAATGGACGACCCAAGAATGTGTTCACCTTGAAGGTGGCCTTGCTAAGGAAAAGGTGTGTCTTTTGGACCCTGCCGCCGAGACAGAGTTGGTCCCTGAAGATGCCGAGGCTTTTGACTACTTTGTGTTTGGAGGAATCTTGGGTTCCCATCCTAGAGTCGACAGAACCGGTATCTTGAGAAGAAAGTATGGTTTTGCCGGTAGAAGATTGGGAGCTTTGCAAATGACTACAGACACCGCCGTCAGAACAACCCAACGCATTGTCAAGGATAAGAAAAAGTTTGAAGAGATCAAGTTCTTGGACTACCCAGAAATCAGATACAACAAATACGAATCCACTGAGATGCCTTTCAGATACATTGTGGATGAAGCTGGTGTTCCTATTTTGCCAGAAGGTATGTTGAAGTTGATTGAAAAGGATGCAGAGCAAACTATTGATGACTTATTATAGATATGTGCATAATTATGTATAGAGAATAGCGCATAGGGATTAGTTGTGTAGTGGAGGTGAGGCATGTCCACCAACCGAGCGCGCATATGGTAGCTGTGAACCGATTCTCTTAAGCTCCGCCGATCAGTGTCAACTCTGCTTTTTCATACAATACGACACTCTTGGAGTTGACTTTGCTTCCTCCCCTCAAAATCTGACTCAATATGAAACCCGCGGTATCTTTGTCTTCAAAGTAACTGATGTGTGCGCTAATAGCGCTCACCAAGGAGATGTCAAATACTCCCATAGGCAATGAGTAGTCCACTCTTCCAGTCTTGTTCAATGCTGTTAATGGCTCTAATTCGTCTTTACCCAACTTCGCTCTCTTGATGGCCTCGGGATCCTGTTCGTCAGTCTTTTCTGTCTTCCACAAACTCCTAATGATGTCACCCAAGGCATTCTCATTCTTGATCTTCTCCTCAATTGACTCCTTTAACTCAGGAGTTTCTTTGGAAAACCAACTCAGCGCTTTGGAAATACGTTCTGTAATGTCCGTCGACAAGTTCGCCAACTCCATGAACTGTGTATTAATACCCTTCACTGCGAATGGGACATTCTCAGGTTTAAACTTTGCAAACTCAGGCAGAACCAACGGCTCCATTCGGTACCCAACTGGATCACAAGGGTGAAATACGTTGTAGAGATTTGTACAACGGGGAGATACTGAAGTCTCACTATTCGGATCGTAGAGCTCTCTTCCCACAATATTCATTCTTTCAAGCAATTTAAACATACCGACGGGTGATCCCACGCAAAAGAGGTTTTCAACCTCAAAATCTAACTTCTTGACCTTCTTAGTTCCCCTGGATGCAACTTGCGTTTGGTTGCAAAGGATATCAAAAGAGATAGCAGAACCAAGAGAATGACCCATGATGTGGACTTTTCCGTTGAAGTTCGGATTCTTTTCCAAATACTTCTTGTAAACTCTATTAAGCTCGGACACAGCAGCCTCAAATACCTGGTCCACGTAGTGGACTTCATAGTACAACAAAACATCAAGAATCACATCACCCAAAATATTCCTCAAAGCTTTGACTCCATCCACGTTAATCTGACCAAGTGTTGGGAGTCTATGATTTCCTTCTTTATCAAATTCATCAAAAGGCTTGTCTGGGTGAAAATCAATCTTGTGCCTCCAGGAGATTGGCAAGACCTGGATGTTGTGATGCTCATGATTCTCGTTCAACTTGCGATAATCTGCATTTTCGTTGTACACCTTGGACATTGTGTCTCTTAAAACGTTAATGCTGTGTGTGAAGTTAACACTTTCATATTTCTGACCTAAGATTTGGCCTATTCCGTGAATGCAAAGCACAAGATGGTCGATGTCGCGCTTTTTGGTGGGCGCCAATGCATTCTTCTTCTTATCATCTTTCCACCCTCTATAGAGTGACTGTACAGATAGCAATGAGCTATTCGGACCAAAATTTCTGATCACCCCCAATTGGAAAGAGTTCATTCCCAGAGGAAACATCACAGCTTCACGGTCGTTATAGTACAAGATCAACTTACCATTACCTAGATCTAAGACATCGTTTTCTTCGTCCACGCAAATTTCATCGGTGATTGACTGAGAATTAAACTTAGCTACTGTTTCTTTATTAATCAGCTTCTTCTTCTTTTCTTCGTATAAGTAAGGCTTAGTGGTCAAGTATCCCTTTTCGATTTTATTTGAGAGTGAGTTCAGTAGCGGTATACCATTGCTCTGGAACCAAATGCCTCTTCGTACCTCAAACTTTGGACCGTCCCAAAACAAAGGAGATACCTCCATGTCGTCTATGTTGACTTCAAACAACGAGTCTTCATTGACATCAACCAATGTCTTGTGGTCATGGAATGCTTGCTCTAGCTGTGCTGAATCATGGTCATTAAATGCAACAAATTTTGTGGGGGACTCGGTTTTGGTGTAGTTCTGCCAGGCAGGCTTGGAATTAGGAATGTCGGTAGCATAAAACCACTTTGGTTTGATTGCAGGGATGTCATGATTCGAGTAGTACCTCCGAAATGCTGCCAAAGGCCGGAGTCGAAACATTTTGACAGTGTTATGATTAAATCACGTGGAGCCGTTTTATCATTGCTATATTTCAAGTCACGTGCGCATAACTAGAGGGCAGGGTGCTGGGTGCACGACGGCCCTTGTGTAATATGTATTCACACCTCAGTTCACTGTCAACTATAATCGATAAGCGGCTGCACAATCGGACCACCATTGGCCTCTTGACTTTGAGGTATTGCTTTTGTGTTTGTGGAGGAACCGACGAAGTGCTGGGCGTCTCAAGCTCTAGTGCAGGATCTTGCCTCCAGCAGCCTCTCAGGCTACCCTGAGCTTCCTTTGCCGCAAGAACCACTCTCCAAGCATGTAATGAGACAGAAAGGCTTAGCATTATTGGTAGAAGTAAGGTCAAGTCCACAGTGTTAGTAGCCAAGCAGTATCCTAGGCATATATTGAGCAAATTCAGGATCCACTCAACTAAAACAAGCACAGGAACACCGTCCACATTATATTTAAGGAACCTCAAGGCACAAGCTGCTGTTACCTGAAGTGCATTTATCAAGTAGAGGTAAAATGAGAGATTGTCATTCATTGGTGTCTGGATATTTTTGTTGCAAAAAATTGTAGAAGTAGGCTCACGTGAAAAGTCGAATCATCATTTGCACCCAAGACGGAGAGGATTCCCAAAACTGATGGTTGTGAACGGGAAAAAGGGGTTGATTTGCTCCAAATTATCGAAAACAAGAACTCCGAGTGCATTAGGGACCCTTTAGTGCAAGTGGTTTGTAGTACGGACCTAGGGTTGCGGATCTGTTGGGTTCCCTAATCCTGCATCAACCAGTATGGACCCTGGTACGGCTACTATTACAAAGAAGCTGAACACTTCGACCGCAAGAGCTCAATTTCCAGTTGAAGTCAAGCGCAATTGACCGTTGTTGTCTTATCTTTCCTCCACCATTCCCTGTGTTCAGCCACTCCGGACCATTCCCAACCATTTAGAACATCATGCCACTCCGTAAATTGCGAACGGACTTCTGCCAACCTGTTCTAGCAAACAGTATCCCTCTCACCCACGTTTCGAACCGATATTTTAGACCCTAGTAGACCGCCAAGCGCCGATTCCGACCTTCTGGCCCCCCTTGTATCGTGTCCTTGTGTTACTCACACAAAACCCCCACGCCCCAGATTGCCTAGCCTTCCATACCTTCCAGAATTTTTTTCCGAGCTTGCTCCGAAACCAAAAAACTTAGCAACACTTTCTCCTTCACCATGACTCGTACTGTTCTCCTCCGTTTATCAAACACCGGAGAACCTGTCAACAATGAGTCGGTTTCCAACGGGGTCTTGATTTTGCCATCTATCACTGCCCCTGCAAAGCCATCTAAGGACTCCCCTTTGTATGAGTTGAAATTCCAAATTGACGCTGCCGCTGCAATTACTCATAAAGGGACCTTGAAGACTAACGTGCCTAAGTCATTTGATGCCGAATTTAAGAGGGAAGAGTATACCGAATACAGCATTGATTCCTCATTCCACCGTGATATCACTATTCTGGTTCCAATCTACAAGCCTGGCTCCTACAACTACCAAATTGCCTATACGAGGAGCTCCGGCGAACAGATTGTCACATCCAAATTTTATTTCAATGTCCCCCCAAATTTGCAGATCAAAGACAAGTATGTTCCTTTCAACTCCATTAACATCCAATCTGTCATTTCCAAGTGGATTGGAAAGGTGAACGACTGGGACGCTTTCTTCAAAAAAGTATCCGAGAAGGGATACAACATGATCCATTTCACTCCTTTGCAAGAAAGAGGTGAGTCCAATTCCCCATACTCCATTTACGATCAATTGAAGTTTGACCTGAGCATCTTCAAGGACAACAAGGAAGCAGAAAAGGTCATTGAGGAAACCATGGACAAGTACAACTTGTTGTCGTTAACTGATATCGTGTGGAACCACACCGCCAACAACTCGGAGTGGATCAGAGAACACCCAGATTCCGGTTACAATGCAGAAACCGCTCCTCACTTGACGGCTGCGATTGAATTGGACGGCAAGTTGCTCGAATTTTCCGCGCAATTGGAAAAGTTGGGCTTCCCCACTGAGATTACCCTGGAAGTTGATATTTCCACTCTTGTTGACGGGATCTCAAAGCATGTTATTGACGAATTGAAGTTGTGGCAGTTTTATGTGTTTGATAAGATTGAATTCCTTGATGAACTCAAGACCGCCAAGGAGAGCCACGTGAATGTTGATCGTGAAGTCCAAGATGTTGCTCAATTCATTATTGAGAACGCCACTGATGGGATTCAACTCACCACCCGTTTTGCCAACAAGTTGAACCCAGGTAAGGTTGTCTCTATTCTCCAACAACTCTATGGGAACCTCGATAAGGCCGAATCGTTGATTGACCAAATCAACGCTCCATTGTATGCCACCTACGACGACGATATCAAGTCGATCAAGTCTCAATTATTCAACCGTATCAAGTTCTTGAGATTGCAAGACAACGGTCCTAAGCTTGGGAAAATCACCAAGAAAGATCCTCTTACTGAGCCATACTTTACCAGATTTGAAAGTAACGGAAAGAAGTATGCCTTAGCAAACAACGGTTGGATCTGGGGCGGTAACCCATTGGTTGACTTTGCCTCTGACCAGTCCAAGGCTTATCTTAGAAGAGAGGTTATTGTTTGGGGCGACTGTGTCAAGTTGAGATACGGAAATGGACCAGAAGATTCTCCATATTTGTGGAAGCGTATGATTGAATACACTCAAATGTGCGCAATTCACTTCAATGGGTTCAGAATTGACAACTGCCACTCCACTCCAATTCACGTCGGTGAAAGGCTTTTGGATGCTGCCAGACAAGTCAACCCCAACTTGTATGTTGTTGCGGAATTATTCAGTGGATCCGAAGAAATGGACAAGATCTTTGTGGAAAGATTAGGTATCAACAGTTTGATCAGAGAAGCCATGCAAGCCTGGAATGTTGCGGAATTGTCCCGTTTGGTGCACAAGCACGGTGGTAGACCAATTGGTTCTTTTTCCTGGTTGCCATTAGATGCATTTTCATATCCAGCAACCAAGGAACCTGAACACACTGCAAAGCACTCGCAATTGGCTATTCCAACTGTCTTGACCAGTCAAGCGCCTCATGCCTTGTTCATGGACTGCACCCACGATAACGAGACCCCAGCTCAAAAGAGAACCATCGAAGACACTTTACCAACAGCTGCACTTGTCGCCTTCTGCTCGTCTGCCATTGGTTCCGTGTACGGTTTCGACGAACTCTATCCAAAGTTGCTTGACGTTGTTGGCGAAACCCGCCAGTATACTTCCCAAGAGGGTATTGGTGCTGTGAAGACTAAGTTGCACCACATCAGACAGCAATTGGCAGAGGAAACTCAGGACATCTTGAACGATCACGAAATGTACATTCACCACGAAGACCAATACATCACCATTCAGAGATACAACGCTCGTACCGGTAAGGGTTGGTTCTTGATTGCGAGATCCAAGTTCCATCAATCTGAACCAGGACAAATCTTGTCCCCATGTATCTTGGGAGGAACTAAGGTTAAGCATGAATTCAGTTACACTCTTAAGAAGGAAGGTGAGTACGAGAATAACAAAGACAAGTTGACTGGCATTCCAGGTAAGGTTTTCGAGATTGAAGCACCAAGTATTGAATGGAAGGACGACCAATCTGTTATTCAAGTGAACTCTCTGTTTGTTCCAGGTTCCATTGCTGTGTTCTCCACTGAAATCCCAACTGCCAACAGCCTGTTGGATGAGTTTGTGGGTAGGGATGCCAGCGAGGCAACCAAAGACTTGGACTTGTACGACTTGAACGCCGTTCTTTACAAGTGTGACCAAGAAGAGCGTGACGCTAGTGATGGTCAAGAGGGAGTTTACAGCATTCCAAAGTACGGCTCGTTGATTTATGCAGGTTTGGAGGGTTGGAACGTTGCGTTGAGGGACGTTATCTGGCTGAACAACTTGGGCCATCCAATTGCCGACCACTTGAGAGAAGGTTCGTGGGCCCTTGATTATGTAGTCAACAGATTGAACAAGTACAAGAGTGCAGGTGTTACCAAGTTCCAGAAATGGTTGAGCGAACGCTTTGACGCTATCAAGAAGGCACCATACTTTTTAAGACCACACTACTTTGCGCTTGTGATTGGTATCGCCTATGAATGTTGTCGTTTCAGAGCCTTGCGTCAAATGACCACTCCTATCCAACAAGGTACCAACTTTGTCCAAAGATTGGCATTGACGTCTGTCCAAATGGTTGGGGTATTGAAGAAGACGAGTTTGATTCCAGCAGAACAAGTTCCATGTATTGCCGCAGGGTTGCCTCACTTCAGTTACGACTACATGAGATGTTGGGGTAGAGACGTATTCATTTCCTTCAGAGGACTTTTGTTGGTTCCTGGCAGAAAGGAAGATGCCAAGAAGCACATTTTGGGATTTGCAAAGACTTTAAAGCACGGTCTTATTCCAAACCTTCTAGATGCTGGACGTAACCCACGTTATAACGCCAGAGATGCAGCCTGGTTTTTCCTTCAAGCTATCCAAGAATACGTGAGATATGTTCCTGACGGGGATAAGATCTTGGACGAGAAAATCAAAAGAAGATTCCCATTGGACGACAAGTGGGTTCCATATGACTCTGAAGAAGCTTTCAGCTACGAAAGCTCCATCAGAGAAGTAATCTATGAAATCTTGAACCGTCACGCAGGAGGTATCAAATACAGGGAAGCCAATGCCGGACCAAACTTGGACTCGCAAATGACTGACGAAGGTTTCAACGTCCAAGTGGGTATTGATTGGGAGACTGGTTTCGTTCACGGAGGTTCTCAGAGCAACTGTGGTACATGGATGGACAAGATGGGAGAGAGTGAAAAGGCAGGGTCCAAGGGTGTTCCAGGGACACCTAGAGACGGTGCAGCAGTTGAACTCCAAGGATTGCTTAAGAGTACGTTGAGATTTGTCATTGAATTACACGAACAAGGCAAGTTTAAGTACACCGAGGTCACCAAGGAAGATGGCAGCAAGATTTCCTTGAAGGAGTGGAACGACTTGCTCCAAAACAACTTTGAAAAGCACTTCTATGTTCCAGTCGATGCTGAAGATGACCACAAGTACGCTGTTGATCCTTCCATCATCAACAGAAGAGGTGTCTACAAGGATTTGTACAAGTCTGGTAAACCATTTGAAGACTACCAGTTGAGACCTAACTTTGCTATTGCCATGTGTGTTGCTCCTGAGTTGTTTACAGTGGAGCATGCTGTGGGAGCCATCGATATCGCCGACAAAGCAATCAGAGGTCCAGTCGGTATGCGTACGTTGGACCCACTGGACTACAACTACAGACCCTACTACAACAATGGAGAAGACAGCACTGATTTTGCAACTTCCAAGGGCCGTAACTACCACCAAGGTCCAGAATGGATCTGGTGCACTGGTTACTTTTTGCGTGCATTTTTGGCGTTCAAGACTTTTGCTTTGAAGGACGCTGACAAGGGTAAGATTGGAGAAGACAAGGCACCAAGTTTGGATCTCTTGGACGCATTGAACCTAAGATTGCAAGGACACATGAAGTGGATCAGAGAGTCTCCTTGGGCTGGTTTGACGGAATTGACCAACAAGGATGGTGAAATTTGTCATGACTCAAGTCCAACTCAAGCTTGGTCCTCGAGTTGTTTGCTTGATTTGTACTACGACTTGTGGACCAACAAGGAGTACGACGAGAAGTTTGTTTAAAGGAAGAGATGCTAAATTAATTAGAGAAGTAGAATACATTATAGTCGATTTTCACAAGTATAGCACAAAGGAGAACCAGAGTGCAAAACCACACAAACTGCGCAGCACAATAGTTTAGGTGTAGAGAATAGTTCTTAAGATGTAGAGCATAGTATCTACAGAGCATATTCGTGCTCAAGAGAGGTTTGAAACAGAGCATAGCTTTAAGGTAGCTGTCATACAGAAGATAGCTGTCTTGACACATAGCGGACGCACCGAAGGTTGCACCCTTGTGTCGTCACACCAGCCACACTAGATGCGCTTAAAGCGCAACTAGGGCTATCAGTCAGACCAACGGTGTGTTGCCCAACGTATGCTATGCTGTTTTCGCTGTTTATGCTGTTGCAACTACGTTGAACCCCTGGTGAATACAGAGTATGGCTGCTAATTTCATGGGTACTGATTGGGAACTCAGAATCACATGAACACTCTAGATATCCGGTCCGCTCTGTTTAATCAGGACAGGTGGGGCGCGCTTCGACGCTCCAGGGACGTCGACCAAGATCAAGGACGAGAGCGAGTCGGACACCAGCGCCACCACGCTGAGCACGAGGTAGGACCAGCGATACCTGTAAGGTACTCAGCAGCGAGAGGTAGCGTGTGGAAAGCCAGGCCCAACAGAGTTACACCTGTGCACGTGAAAGAGTCGGATCTGGGCTGCCGCAGCCAACATTTCGTGGGGAACGTTTACCGCGAGAGCTCGATTGGGACAAGTATAAATTCACCCGAGATCTCGAGTGAAAGAAAAGTCAAAAATTACGTTGAAAGCATGTTGTCTAGAGTAGTGAGAAACCAAAGAAGCCTTTTGGCACGTATGGCTGTGAGATCCATTTCGTTGACCACCACCACATCGTCGTTCCCCTCCGGGCACACGAGCGCTAGCACCGAACCGTACATCACACCCAGCTTTGTCGACAACAAGTTGATCAAGTCCAGCAGTGATCTCTGGTACGAGGTGCACGATCCAGCCACCAACCACGTTGTTGCCAAGGTCCCACAATCCACTCCTCAGGAGTTGGAAGATGCCATTGCATCTGCGCAAAAGGCGTTCCCAGCGTGGAGAGACACCTCGATCATCAGAAGACAGGGTATTGCGTTCAAGTTTGTCCAGTTGTTGCGTGAAAACATGGACAGAATCGCCTCTGTGATTGTCTTGGAGCAAGGTAAGACCTTCAACGACGCTGTCGGGGATGTGACCAGAGGGCTTCAAGTAGCCGAGGCCGCATGCAACATCACCAACGACTTGAAGGGTGAGACCTTGGAGGTTGCTACCGACATGGAAACCAAGATGATCAGAGAACCACTTGGTGTGGTTGCATCCATCTGTCCCTTCAACTTCCCAGCCATGGTTCCTTTGTGGTCGTTGCCCTTGATTTTTGTGACGGGGAACACTGCCGTGCTCAAGCCCTCCGAGCGTGTTCCTGGGGCCGCGTTGATTATTGCGGAATTGGCTGCGCAAGCGGGAATCCCAGCGGGTGTGCTCAACATCGTCCACGGTAAGCACGACACCGTCAACAAACTCATCGAGGACCCCAGAATCAAGGCCTTGACCTTTGTCGGTGGTGACAAGGCTGGTCAGTACATCTACGAGAGGGGTAACGCTTTGGGCAAGAGAGTGCAAGCCAATTTGGGTGCGAAAAACCACTTGGTCGTTTTGCCTGACGCGGACAAAAGCCAATTCATTAACGCCCTTAACGGGGCTGCCTTTGGTGCTGCTGGTCAGAGATGCATGGCAATCTCCGTTTTGGTCACTGTTGGTAAGACCAAGGAATGGGTGGCCGACATTGTCAAGGACGCCCAGCAGTTGAAGGTCGGGTCTGGTTTCGACTCGGCCTCCGACTTGGGTCCTTTGATCACTCCAGAAGCTTTGAAGAGATCCAAGGAAATCATCGCAGACTCCGCTGCTGCTGGCGCTACTGTGCTCTTGGATGGTACCAAGTTTGTCCACGAAGATCCAAAGTTCGCCAAGGGTAACTTCTTGGGCCCAACCATCGTCAGTGACGTCAAGAAGAACCACCGTGTCTACGACGAAGAAGTGTTTGCTCCAGTCTTGGCTATTGTCAACGTCGAAACATTGGACGAGGCCATCGAATTGGTCAACTCAAACAGATATGGTAACGGTGTTTCCCTCTTCACTTCTTCCGGTGCTTCTGCTCAATACTTTAACAAGAAAATTGACATTGGTCAAGTTGGTATCAACGTTCCAATCCCTGTTCCTTTACCAATGTTCTCTTTCACCGGTTCCAGAGGCTCTTTCCTTGGTGACTTGAACTTCTACGGTAAGGCTGGTGTCACCTTCTTGACCAAGCCAAAGACAATCACCACGGCCTGGAGACAAAGTACTATCAGCGGTGAAGTCTTGAAACCTTCTACTTCCATGCCATTGCAACAATAATTGGGGAAAAAATAATTAATAGATGGTTGTGCCAGTATCAATGTAGTGACAATGTCATGTAGTAGTGAGTTGTGATGTAGTAGTGTACTTAGAGAGCTTTTGAATTGTGTGGTTTTGTGCGGTTGCAAAATTTGGTTGCAAGTTCGCACTAATGACACCAACAACAGTTGGCTTACTGTCTCTTGTATTTCATCCTTGAACACTCTCCAGGTTGGCCATCCCTGAACACTCCAGACTGGTCTGCCCTGAAATACTCCAGACTGGCCATCCCTGAAACACTCGCAAGGACCATCCCTGATACGCGGTCTGGTGCGTTGCGCTCTCTTGGGCTCCACTGCATTAGTCTTGAGCACCACACCTGGTTGTTTTATTTAGATGCAAATGGTTGGTTTGTCAGGTTTCGAACCCTAGCTCATACTCCCCGTATTCCACTCGGCCAACCGCGCCTTTCCGAGCCGAGTTGGCCTGGGTGGTTCGCTGACGAACGGAAGGACATGGCACAAAGGAATACAGCCCGTTAAAGAGTTTTATAGCCGACCGTTACAATAATGCGGCTGGCTCTAACGCGTAAGCCTAACTTTGATGCGATGTATTGTCAAATGAGAATACATGTTGCAATCCCTCGCGTGGTTCAGACTATATTCTTAACGGTTCGCGTAAAGGAATGGACCAGAGGAACAAAGACATATAAAAAAGATTACTCTGTAATGTACAAACAAACAAAAAGACTTATAGGTTTAACTTGATACGACTTAGACGTAACTTGATACGACTTAGACGTAACTTGATGTACGACTTAGGCGTTGTTGATATTTGAGTTAGACTAACTGGATGCAAGAATTAAACCGCCACAGAAAGTGCTAGGCTGGATTAAACTGGGCAGAGAAGTAATTAATTTGCACCTCCCAGAGATACACAAACAGTAATAGAACCAACTACCTCATTCAATTGTAAAAGGCGAAGTTTCTCAAGATACTTGCCTTGCAGTACTTGTGTGGTTCCGTCAGTATGCGCCACAAGCGAGATTCAAAGTGACAAGGAGATATCTCGGGGTGCTCGGGAACGGAAATAGCACGTATAATACGATGTTCGGACCCATCTGGAAGCAACGGTAACCTTAAAAGGTGCCACCAATGTCCGGCTGCAACTCGAAAATTTGCAACCACGAAAAGAGGGCAAGTGCGGAAGCTTCGGAGAGCTAGCAATTCTCTGAGCACACCCAATGCAAGGCGTCCAGCTCCAGGAGATAGATACGAGAGAAATAAGAAATCGAAATAGGGGGTTCAGGTGTACATAGCAAAGTTTATTAACAAGCAACTTTGATCGGGGGCCAATCTCGCTCATAACTGGGATCTTCAGAAAGTTGGACCATTTTAGCAAAATCAGAAGCAACATGAATGGATCGGGTTACGCAGACTGCAAAATGGTGCAATTTGACGAGGTACCCCGGGGACATACAGTGTGGAGAAGAATTAGAGCAAAAAACAATGATTTTGCCCAGGATCGAACTGGGGACGTTCTGCGTGTTAAGCAGATGCCATAACCGACTAGACCACAAAACCATTTTCTGGTTTAAATGACTGACGGATCACTTTTATGATTTCGCGCTCGGATGTTGACTTCCGGAAGCAGAGGACAGTAAAAAGGAAAGCTATCACAGGCATTATTTTCGAAAAGGTATGATGGTGGCGAAATGGTTGTAGGAAGCTGGTGAGCAGATAGAAGAGCAAATAAGTGATCACTCATGGTGGAAAACGGGACAGGCGAATTGCGGAAGCCGACACAAGAGCCCTTACAGGAGGTTTCAGGACGCATTCTGACAAGCCCGTCAAAGATGTTTTAAGAAAGATATCGGCAGTACACAGAAAAGTAAAGGTCGCAAACGAGAGACTCCGGATAATGCCTCACCCAAAAATTATAACTAGCTGGCCTCGGTAGTTTTAGGAGCGGGAGGGATCAGGCGATGATTCGGCCTTTAGAACGAAAAACCCGTTTAGCTGAACATTCGAGTGCATTACGGGTTGATGGAAAAAGTGAAAATATGGTTCCGATTTTTTACTGTCTATTTTTGCAATGTTTTACCCCGGATATACCAAAGGGGGATAATTTTTTTTTTTGTGAATGAGTTAATTAATTTTTGTAGAGATGGTCGGTACATCGGGAGCGAAATTGGTGTTTGTGTATCGGGCAATATCCAATGACTATGAATCAACATACAGAAACTTGGTATCTTTGCGTCGCCTTGCCCAATCTGGAAATGTCGACAAGAGCAAGCAACCAATGGCGCATTTTTTCTTACTCAGTGAAAAATGTTAAATGTATCACAAAGCTCACTAATTAAGTCTGAGTTTTGATTCCGATTCATTCCGTACGTATATATGAGATGAGAATACCGACCTCATTTAAAATTATTGCCTGCTAATAAATTATGATATAGAGATGAATTGTAAGTAGAGGGACTACAACAAGGGGAGGAGTCACACGAACCGTACCACAATACGGCCATGCCACCTCCCTATCGATCACATCACTACTAACTCTGATTTTTCTTTAGCAACCAACCTTGCCTTACAATTGCCCGCTCAACCAACATGCATGGTAGTAAAAACCTCGAAGGAATGGGTGCTACCCCCAAGACCTAAACCGGGGAGGAAACCGATTGACGAAAGAAAGAAGGCCGGCCAGGCAAAGAAAACCCCAAAAAGCCGGAAAAAGTACACCAAAAAGTCGGAACTTGCCTCCGCTGCCACCTCCAACACCACCCTCGTTGAGGACGTCGAATTGAATGATCCCGAAGTGGTGGAATCATTGCATCACAGCATCAATGTCGTCGACAACGAAAACATGGCATTGAAAGCTACCTTGCTTTCCTTGATCCAAGAATACAAGCACTTGCGGGACATGGTGCTAAAGTATAACGATGAGTCGCAACACGATGTTTCATCTCCTGCCGCCCAACAACAATCTCAACAACCAACCCCACAAGAAACACCAACACCGAATCACAAGAGAAGCCACGACGAGGTTGAAGAATCAGAGTTGAGCGACTTGATTAGCGACATGAAGGTTTCCTACAAACAATTGCACGAATTAGACTCCTTCATCAACTTCAACATTGATGAAGAACCGGCCGATCAACAAAAGCCGAAGTTCAACTACAACGACTTAGACAAATTAGACACCGTCGAAGATTCGGACGCGGAAATCGACTTTGAGGAAGACGACGAAGACCTCAGTAACGGTTTGTCCCGCACCATATCTCCTTCGTCTGACTTTGAATCGCATTCCTTGATGACGACATTGACTAGATCTACGACCGTCTCGTCGGTCAACACCCATGAAAAATCGGCCTATCCATTTAAGAACAAGTTTTTTGATTTACCCAAATACGAGGAAGAGCCGAAGGTGAACCACTACTTCCACTTTGAGGAGATTATGAATCTGGACGAGTCGGAGTTCATGGATGACAAGTTGTCTCCTCCGGATTTATCCTACTTTGAAACAAAGTGGTAATTATTTATTTATGAATGAGTTATGAGAGTAAAATGTAGTGTAGTCTTTGCAGCACACTCGACTCGAGTTGGTTGCATACTTGATAACCCAGCTGGGTCCCCTCCAGGCAGCTTGTAATTGCCTTCAAGTACCCAACGCAATAAAGGGCAGGATGCGGAAGTATCGTCGACTTCATGCGGCCGACACGTGAATCCTCAAACTGTACCAAGTCGCAGTCCAGACTCCATGCGGGTCGCCGGACCACAAAGATCCATCCTAATTCTCTCATCTCCTGGTCCCCCTATTCCGACCATGCTCCTTCCCCCTCGTGTTTAACTCCTTACGGGTACCACATCTAATCCTTCGATTGTTCTTTGAGCGATCTTTGGTGATCTATGGATTTTTTCGATTCCATTGTTCAGCTGTACTCACGTGGCTCATCTTCTGTCCTTGCCTTGTCTTCCGGGGGTGCCCGTTCTCTACATTGATAGTTGCTACGCCGTGTATGTACGATCTAAAACTGATAACAAGCTTTCATAGGTAGTCTTTGCCGGGTCCAACATAACACTAAGTCTTTCACGACGGAGCCAGCCCTCGTACGACCAGGTAACGACCGGGAATGTGACACGTCAAGAGTGTGGAGTTTGGACGTCGGCCGTATTGTGTCACAATGGAGTTTGGAATTGGCCGGGAAAGGAAATCGAGGTCCGACTCGACGTAATATCTCAAAGCACAACCCTTCACCGCCGCCATACATTTTCTCTATATCACTACCAACATGTGTGTATAACAACTTCTGTGTGTAATCTTCTCTGTGTATAACAACTGTGTACAACAACTCCTCTGTGTATAACAGCTCCTCTGTGTATAACAGCTTCTCTGTGTATACTACTTCTCTGTGTATACTACTTCTCTGTGTATACTACTTCTCTGTGTATACTACTTCTCTGTGTATACTACTTCTCTGTGTATACTACTTCTCTGTGTATACTACTTCTCTGTGTATACAACTTCTGCAGAACCGTATTGTATTCTCGCTGGCATCTGTTTGTGCTTCAAGTACGAACTTGAACCGATGCGACCGGAACTCGAGTTCACACTCCAGGAAAATTTTGGGGAGCTGTTGGCAATTACATCTTCGTCTCTGTGCGCAACACTCGCACATCCAAAAGCATAGACGGTGGACACTCCATGCACTCGACTAAACTTGCCACAACTTGCCACAAATTAAGACCCAGAAAGGCTAAATATTGCCCTGTTCTTGTGAGATCACGTAACAGCGGTCGAAATGTCTAAATATGGAGTGCTTTGCGCAGTGTGTGCAAAATCATTGGCTCTCGTTTCCCTACAATGATCGAATACACCCTCAGAACTAATTTCAGAATCCGTATAAGCTCATAAAAATAAGCACACGGATATGAACCTTTGATGTGCCACTACTACCCGGTACCTCTGGTGTTGCGTCGCCGTCACTCGAAATAATTCTCATGTTCCATCGCTTTTCGCAGCCATCACAACGAGTGTTTGTCAATTCAATGCACACTTAAGGGTGACCTCAATCTACTTGAAGCCACCATCTACAGAACTTAGAGGTATCCATCAGAGATCCTGCTGCAAGACACTCCAGGAAAATCCTACAAAAACGAATTACCTCATAACATAATGGAGGTCACCATAGGTAAATCCACTGGTGCTTTATATACCAGTTTGTTGCTACTTACTCTGCCACACATTAATGCATAACTATCTCTCTGTTGACTTTTGTCATTCACCAATCAAGTCACCCGCAGCAGAGCAGTCGTTTTCTAGTTGACTTTTGTCTTTCACCCATCAGGTCAGCCGCAGGAGAGTTTTAGCTGACTCTTGTCAAAGGTTAACCCATCAAGTCAGTTGGCTGACTTGATTTCACTAGTTGACTCTTGTCAAAGGTTCACCACCAGTCAAGACAGCATCGATGTTCTTCAAAGCCAAAACAGCAGAGTAGTCAAAGTTCTCCACAGTACTGGCACCGATGTGCGGAGTCAAGTAAACGTCTTCTCTCCCCAACAATGCAGGGTTGATGGCCGGCTCCTTTTCAAACACATCCAAACCTGCGAAAATGACCTTTCCAGATTCCAAACCTGCGATCAATGCGGTTTCGTCAATGCACATACCTCTGCCGATGTTGATGACTCTGAAAGGCTTCTTGAATGCGGCGATGGATTTTTCGTTGATCAAGTGCTTTGTCTCTGGGGTGGCAGGACATGCAATGAGCACCAAGTCGGCAAAGTCGTAGGTGTCTGCAAGAGACTTGTGGTAGGTCGCTTCGTAGCCCAAGGCGCTTTCCTCCTCCTCGGTCAATTTGGTTCTTTTGACATAGTGCACCTTCATGCCCAAGTGGTTCAACTTCTCACCGATGAGCTTGCCGATGAGCCCAAACCCAACGATAACAACGTGGTGGTTGCGTGGACTGGTGTTGGGTCTGTTGGTAAAGTACTCACCGTACGAGAACTTCTTCATCTGATGGGCCTTTTCGAAGTTCACCTGGCCGGACTTGGAGTCGAAGGAGGACATGTGATCCAACAACTTCCTGGCCTCCACAGTGTGTGTGGTGCCTCTGTCCAAGATGGTGTTGAACGGCTTGAAGTTACGGAAGGCCTGGATGGTGTTGAACAAGGCCAAGTCGGCAACAGGCTCGGCGGCCTGGTCAGATGGCACGTTGGTCAAGATGATGTCCCTCTTCTTCATGCCAGGCCCATCGTACATGTCGTGCCCGACAGAGCACACAGAGAGCACCTTCAAGGAGTCTGGTGCTGCGGCTAAGAGGTCGTTGAAGAAACCGCCAATGGGGTTGAACCCGGCCCACGCAGCGTAAATACCAACAACGTTACTAAACTTGTTCTTGAGGTCTTCAATCACCTCGTCCTTGGTCTTGAGATCGTAAAAGACACACTCGTACTTTTTCTGGAACTCCTTGAACTCGTCCAACTCCTGGTTGAGGTGCCCGAGAAATAACACTTGTTGCTTGGTCATACTGGCTACTGGCTAGTGCTGGGATGTAATACGAAAGATTTAGAAGTTGTTTCAGCTAGCCACTGATCTGCCACTTCGGACCCTGCTGCTGTGTGCAGGAAATTCCCAACGGCACGAGCCGTCCAATACAGCAAGAAGTGCCGATCACACGTTGGTGGTTACGCTGTATGGGTGCCAAACCAATATCCATGTGCTCTGCAGCCTGGATGCACCCTCTCAGCTCTGGCGGTCTGGATATCTTCTCCGCTCTCGGTATTTTCTGGCGAATTGCACTCATTTCCAGCGTCCGCATACAAGCGACTTTCTCCGAATATCACAACCCCAACGGTTAATGTATGTGGGAGGTGCATGAGCAAGCATTTGCGTAAGCCTGGAAATTCTCAAGCATCTCATCCCTAATTCCAGTGTAGGTGTTGGACCTACGGGGTTGTAGCGTTCCACAGTCCAATCTCGTAATACTGTGTAAGCAGTTGGTAGTGTATCCAAGCATTGCCAAGCATAACTGGGCCGGCAACACCGTAATCTGAACCACAACACCAAACCACAGCACCAAAGCACAACACTAAAGCACAGCACTAACAATAAATACCTGAAAGTGTTCTGCATTTAGTGGGTCACATTTAGTGGGTCACATGTTGCGGAGAATGCACCACCGAGAGAACTGGTTGCAATCAGCGGCCTCACCTCTATATATGTGATTGTTCTCTACAGGCGTGTTCTAGGTACTTCACGTACGTGAGAATGGGGGTACTTCTACAATCGGAAGTCTTTTCTGGTGTTGGGTATGGATTGTATTATTTTGGTAGCTTTGACAGGTTCGATACCTTTGCAATGGTTTGCACTTCTTTTGGGATTTTTGTTAAAGTTGGAACCACCCCAGTCGAGCGAGAGAATCAGGCGGAGGTCCCCGAAGTAGTGTAATTTGCCAAAGATAACGAATTACAGGTGGAGGAGGGTGGAAAGTGGAGGCTGGCTGGAGGCGGGCCGTGTAGCAGATCTGCGAGGGTAAGGTGGAGGGCCGGTGGAGAAAGCGAGAAAGCCACCGTGGAGGTCGCAAGTGGAATCTAGTGCGGTGGTACACTGAGTCTTGTGGGGGTGGCACTGAGTCCACAAATCAATTCTCGTGGGGGTCGCACAGTAGAGGTTGCAAGTGATCCTGTGGAGGTCGCAAGTTATCTTGTGGAGTTCGCACTGTGAGTCTCGTGAGGGCACGTCGATAGTTTGGCCCGTCAAACCACACACCATAGCAGCCAATATCTGAGACGTCAAGGCTCAAGCAGCGTAGCAACCTCCCATTCGTCAGCGAATCAAAGGAGATGTCAATTTCCCCTATTATCGGCCAAAGCCTTGCGTGCTCAGTTCACTGAACAATTGTTGCCATCCCCCACCGGAAAGATAATGCTCACTTCTCACGTGTCTTTTTTCAAACAACAACAACATGGACGCCGTTGAGTTCCCAGTCAGCCTTCCCAACCAACCAAAGGCTGAGCGCCTCCTCAAGCAACTTGCATACGGCCTGATTGCTACCAGTCTCATTGGTGGAGTGGTCACTTCCTCGATAGTGGTCGCATACTCGCTTCTTGCCGCTCAATTTGTGCTCACATTGATCATTCTTTTGCCCAATTGGTCCTTTATAAATAGTGAACCTGCAATCAAATGGTTGCAAGTAAAGTATTAAACAATTTTTTTTATTAATAAACATGAGTCTTTTCTTAGGATTTGATCTATCCACTCAACAAATCAAGGTTATAGCCACTAACGAGGAGTTGCAACTTGTAAAGTCATATTCCGTTGAATTTGACTCGCACTTCAAGAGCAAGTATGGCATAGAAAAGGGTGTTATTAACAAAGGGGAAGGAACCATAGTCAGTCCTGTCGCCATGTGGTTGGATGCACTTGATTTGCTATTTGATGACATGAAGAAGGATGGATTTGAGTTTGGCAAAGTTGTGGGGATCTCCGGAAGCTGCCAGCAGCATGGGTCGGTCTTTTGGGCCGAAGGTGCTGAGCAATCCTTGAGCAGCGTAGCCCCCAACAAGTCTCTCTCCTCCCAGCTTGCGGGTGCGTTTGCCTACGACATGTCTCCAAATTGGCAGGACCACTCCACTGGCCAGGAAATCAAAGACTTTGAGTCCGTCGTCGGGGGTGCCACCAACTTGGCTCACAAGACCGGTTCCAGAGCACACTTCAGATTTACAGGCTTGCAGATCAGAAAGTTGGCCAAAAGAAACAAGCTGGTGTACGACAAGACAAGCCGTATCTCCCTTGTTTCCTCATTTTTGGAGTCCATCCTATTGGGAAAGATAGCCGACCTTGAGTTGGCTGACGCCTGTGGCATGAACTTGGTAGACATTGACACCAACCAGTACGACAACGAGTTACTTGCCTTGGCTGCTGGCGCCCATCCAAAGGTTGACGGTGTGTCTTCCAACTCCGCTGCAATTGAGGCCATTAAGAAGAAGTTGGGGAATATCTCAGATGTGTCCTACAAGCTGTCTGGGCAGATATCGTCGCACTTCAAAAATAAATACGGCTTCAAGGACTGCTCTATTTACAAGTTCACGGGTGACAATTTGGCCACCATCTTGTCGTTGCCCTTAAACCCAAACGACTGCTTGGTTTCTTTGGGTACTTCCACAACCATGCTTGTTGTTACCAACAAGTACTCACCTTCTGCACAGTACCACTTGTTTATTCATCCCACCATGCCTGACCACTACATGGGTATGATCTGCTACTGTAATGGGTCGTTGGCTAGAGAAAAAGTCAGAGACGACCTTGGAGAATCAAAAGAATGGGACAACTTCAACCAAATCTTGGACGCATCTCACAAGTTCACCAACAGAATAGGTATCTACTTTCCTTTGGGCGAGATTGTTCCAAGCTTGCCTGCTCAAACAAAGAGATTTGACGAAAACTTGAAGGAAGTTGAGTGGCTGACTGAAAAGGACGTTGTCTCAATAGTGGAGCTGCAGGCTTTGAGTTGTAGATTGAGAACTGGACCTATGTTATCTGATGCAAGAAATAAGTCATTGAGCGAGGAGAAGCTAAAGGAAATGTATGAGGATTTAACTAAGGATGGAGATTTAGTTACTGATGGAGTTAAGCAAACCTTTGAAGCCGTCACCTCCAGACCCAACAAATGTTACTTTGTTGGAGGTGCCAGTAAGAACACGAGTATTGTAAAGAAAATGGGTTCCATCTTGGCTCCTCTGAATGGTAATTTCCAAGTTGAAATCCCAAACGCCTGTGCCTTGGGAGGTGCCTACAAGGCCAGTTGGAGTCACAAGTGTGAACAGGAAGACAAATGGATTGACTACAACAAGTATCTTGCGGACTTGTTTAACGAAAATGAAACCCAAAAGGTACAGTGCGAAGACCACTGGGATGACTACTTCCCTGGGTTGGGACTCTTGGCCAAGGCTGAAGAGAAGTTGGCGAACAACTCGAACTAGAGCATGACCCCTGTTAGAGAAGAGATAAAAGACTGTTAGCATGACCCCTTTTAGAGAAGAGATAAAAGACTGTTATGTATTACATTTATTTTTCGAACGCAGTAGATATTAGAAGTGTTCCGTTGTATATGGCTGAACGTGTTTCAATGTAATTTTTGATGTATTTTGAAGATAATTTTTGAAGCTATCTATTTGCGTATAAATTTTTTGCACCCAAAGTGATTGACCAAATATTTTAAAAGATTTGCAAAAATCTTTTAAATTTGATCGGATGTTTCGCCATATTTTGAGGTATCATGCGTAACAAGGGCAAAGAAACAGGTTGTTCTATAACTTGGCATATCTCTCAATGTTAGAAGCATATGTCGTAGAAGCGTATTTGAAAGGGGAAGCACTTTTCGAAGGAGAAGCTCGTGAAAAGTTACACTTAGTACACTACTTTGGAAAACCCGTAGGTACTAGGGATGTTGTAAAACACAACACTATTTGTAAGTTGAAGTGAGATAAGTGACTAAGACATCCCAGTATTCTTTAGGGTTTCATTCGACACGACGATTCACTGAAAGCTTTCAATGTCTGACAGCCAACGGTTGATGTAAATTTTTTTTTAGCCACCTATAGAAAAAAAGCCAACTGGGAAGAAGGACTAATCATTATAAGCATTACAAGTGCTAAATCAAACGCTTGTATCCCAGCACGAGCAACAAGACCATGGGTAAGAGGCTGAGTATATTTCCTAGATAATGCAGATATTCGCAACCAACTGAACAAAGCCTCCAATACACATTGACGTACCTGAATCTGGAAGATCTATAAATCTACAGATTAACCCTAGGACAGCACAAAGAGAAAGCTTGGCTATACAGTACCGATGCCACTTTAAAACGCACATGGGTCTATGCAGGAGTTCTTCGGGAAACTAGGCAGACGTTGTCGCCGACCCGAAAATCTGTAGTCACACCGAGGTGCTGGATTCAACGTGCCTTAAGGCTGCAAGTACCCCATCAAAAGAGATCACAGCTGCGCCAACAAAGTTCGACAGACGGCGGAGGATCACCACAACGCGAGATGTCAAAAACACGTTCTGCTTCCCTAAAGGTACTTTAAGTTTAAACACGAATAGAGACTACTGCGCTGCAGTGTGACTTATCCCTCGTGCAACTACTTCCTGATTCACTATTTCACGCTTTTACTCGTCTATGAATGTGTTATTTTTCACCAGATTTGGCTTTAAGGTTTTCGCTGTCGTAGAAGCCACCAACTAGACAGTTGACATCAGTCGTACGGTGATCATGTACATTTCCTAGTGAACAATATAAAGAAAGAGTCGCCGCATATGACTGTTTCGTTGATGCTTGTGGAAGACTATGGACATGGAGCTGGTATATTTGCAACTCAGTCGTTGGAGAAGGGATTATGATACTCTACAACAACGTCCCTAACGGAATTCAAAATATTTCGCGCGTAAAGATATAAACTTATCTCGTAAAAGGTCCAGTGCTTGCAAAAAGAAGTGAATGAACGGATTCGCGTCGCTTATTTTGTAAGTTTTTGCACATTTCGTAAATGAAGACGCACGTTCCACTCTCCATTCATGCACCCCGAGCATTGTAAATTTTAGAGAGAAGGTTCCTTGCTGACCAATCTTTCATAAACTCGGGAAGGGTTCTTTGTCTTGACTCTCCCACTTAATGACAGCCCTGTTGTTCGTAGTAGGTACACGGCACAGGTGTCACCTCGACAGGACCACCTTAAATTATTTTCTCGATTTCTTGTGCCCTGTGAAACTTACAGTATCATAACCATTTTGCAGCAACAAACCAACCAATCGAACTTGAACTGTGGGCGCATGTCACCACATTAAGCAGGACACGCATAACACTTATGCAATCCAATATAATAGTAAACATCCTAGAATGGCACTCCTGGAAACCATAAAGTGGAGCAAAAACAAGCGTATTTTTTAACCAGCGGTCAGTATATATTAGTTACAAGATCTCCATAGGTTTTATGTTTGTAGTTCAATAACAAGTGCCAGCGGTATGAAAGTAAAACATTTGACTGCTCTTGCAGCAGCAGCTACTTCAGTGTTGGCTCTCGATGCACCTGCACCCACGCCTAATGCTCAAAGAGAGTTCCTAGGTGATGAAAAAATTGCAAAAAGAGCGACACCCACCACTGACCTTGCCGGTGGCTATCCTTCTGCTTGTTCTGCTCCAGTGGTGGGCACAGGCTGGAACGCGAGAGTCTATAATTACACCAAGGGAGACTTTAAAGATGCAGCTGACATGGAATTCATGCAAGTGGGATATCAACAACTACCACTTCTAGGTACAGCTACAGGTGTTCCTCTCACAGGCGGTATTGGAGCATCCAATAACGAAATACCAATATCACTCACGACAGAATTTGATGGAGTAACAGTAGATCTCGAGAACTTCGTAGTCGAACAAAGAGGTTACTTTTATGCGCCTGGAACCGGTACATATACTTTCAAGGGGACTGCGGATGATGTTCTCATTTTCCGTTTGGGTGATGGAAACGCCTTCTCATGCTGTGACACTGCTGATGTTAGTGTCGGTACATACTCTTTCAATGAGCTGTCCCAAGTTACTATAATTGGTTCAACAATGGGTGACACTAACTTTACGACTAGAGAGTACTTCCTTACAGAAGGGTACTATTACCCAATTAGTTTGGTGTGGGCTAACGTTATTGGACCGTTTGCGTTCGGCTTTAGTGTCACAGGGCCTCCACTTTTTATAAAGGGCTTTGATGACTATATATTCCAACTTGCTGACGTCCAACAGGATGCTTCGTACTGTCCCGCCACAACTACAGTATCTATTGGGTGGCCAAGCTCAACTACTTCGAGTTCTACCAACCCTCCTGCATCCACTTCTGCCAACATTGCTTCCGTCACAGTTTTCACTCCTGATCCAACGGTTACTGCAACAACGCACTGGACAGGTCACTCTAGTACAACCACTACGAGACCATCTATAACTGGCCTGGCCACCGTGACAGTATTTATTGAGCTTCCAATACCTACCGTCACTGTCACCTCCGAGTGGCCCCTCTCTTATACCACTACCGTTAACTATGGAGTTATTGATGGATCTGGTACTGACACTGTTTTGGTTGCTATCCCTACCCCAGTTACAACTATTACAAGTATATGGACTGGAGACTCTACGTCTAAAACTTACGAGAGTGCTACTGGACTTGGCACTGCTACTGAAATCTTGTTTATTCCAACTCCAACTACCACTATAACTAGTGAGTGGAGCAACAGTTTTACTTCCACTATCATCGAGAGTGCCGCAAGCGGGTTCACCACTGCCACAGAAATTCTTGTAATTCCAACACCTACCACCACTGTAACTTCTACTTGGACTAACCCTTACACTTCTACTACAGTGGCTCCAGGCAGCGGCTCAAGCGGCACTGCCACAGAAATAGTTGAAGAACCTATTCCAACCACAACTGTTACAACCACTTGGACTGGATCTTTTGAAACAACCGCTACTATATCTGGAACACCTGGAGGAACCGCTACCGTTTTGGTTGAGCACTCAACTATTTCAAGCTCCTCAAGTGTCAGCAGCTCCTCAAGTGTCAGCAGCTCCTCAAGTGTCAGCAGCTCCTCAAGTGTCAGCAGCTCCTCAAGTGTCAGCAGCTCCTCAAGTGTCAGCAGCTCCTCAAGTGTCAGCAGTTCCTCAAGTGTCAGCAGCTCCTCAAGTGTGAGCAGCGCTTCAACCCTCAGCATCAGCAGCCCTTCTATACCACTGTCGATTTCGTCAATTTCTGTGCCTTGGAATTCGACAATTGCAGTGAGTTCTACTGCTACTGTTGCAGCTGCAGTTTCTTCAAGTCCAACTTCGAGCAGCGTACCGACTTCAGTTGGTTCTAGTCCAAGATCTTCAGCAAGCGCTACTACAAGCACTGGTTCAATCACAACTATCAGTCCAGAGTATACCACAAGCACAGGTCCAGGTGTTTCAACCGTAACTGACTCCATTACTACCATTATTTCGGAATCTTGTGATTGCGAAGGTATAAGCTCTTCAAAGACTACTTCTTCCCACACTACTCCTAACCCAACTACTACTACGGCAACCGATGTCACAACTTTTACCTCCGAAGCTGAGTGTACTAGTTCAGGAGCAGGTACTTCCTCCTCTCCTTCTGAATCTGGATCTGGTTCTAGCACAGGATCAGGATCAGGATCAGGATCAGGATCAGGATCAGGATCAGGTTCTGGCTCTAAACCAGGATCCTCCAACTCCAGCCCAGGCTCAAGTTCAAACTCTGGTTCAGGTTCAAACTCAGGGTCCAACTCAGGCTCAGGCGCAAACTCTAACTCTGGTTCAACTCCAGGTTCTAATACCTCTTCTTCGTCCTCTCCTCAATCACCAAATGTTGCAGAACAATCTAGTTCTCAAACTATAGGAATCCAAAGCATTTCAACCTACGAGCAATTAGGTTCATCATTAGCGGTTTCTAGATTACCATTTGGCCTTATTTTCTTACTCTCTTTGATTTTATAATCCACTCTTTAATTTCTCAACTTACAGAAAAGAATATTTATAGTACAATGACTTCTGTAAAGAAGTCTTCATTCAAGTGTTTACATATGCAATTTTTAATAACATATCAAGAAGTTTTTCTAATAACATATCAAGCAGTTTTTCTAATAACATATCAAGCAGTTTTTCTAATAACATATCAGGCAGTTTTTCTAATAACATATCAAGTAGTAATTTCTAATACAAATATTCACGAATGTTTTGCTCGTTCAATAAAACGTACTGGTTCAGCCACTTTCTTCAGGTATCATCGACATGTCGTCATTTCCGAACTTTAAAATGAGGCAGGGAGAGAAACTGCTACAGCCATATCACGACACTTTTATTTCACTTAACTTTTCCCACGTTAATCAGGAAGCTGCAAAATATTGTGCAGCTGCGAACTCGTGATTTCTCAACGTTCGCATCAAACTAAAATCCACAATGTTGGTCCAACGACTTTGCAGGAGGCCGTTCTCTCACCTTCTTGGGAAACTGCCCAATTTGATCACCGTGGGGCAAGTGATAAGTGAATCCCAGCACAGCACTTCTGACGACGATCGTGTTGCTCTCATTAAATCCATCAACTCATCGAAAAATCAAGACAAACAGCGTATTCTTAATGAGCTTATCCCCAACTTTGCCATCTACTTCCAGCTCCAAAAGGATATCAACCACACACCTGAGCTTGTCCAGCGTTTGGTAGAACTCAACTCTGAACGAGTATACCTGAACCTTGAACTTTTTCAAAAGGTTGAGGCTTCTGGTGATCCTGTAACTCCCACGCTAGTTGATACCATACTATCTAAGTTAGTGGCTTCTACAGATGAATCATCACTCCAGAGCTTAAGCTACATCCTTGAGAACTACAAACCCAAAGACCTACAATCAATTTTCGACCGTTTAGTGGAAGGTAGCCAACCATTGAATTTGGTGTTGAAGCACGCGGATCTCAAATTCTTAATCGCAAACTTGGACCACTCGGATGAAACAGCTTTCAAAGAGGTCTTCGAAAAGGTGTTTCTATTGGAACCGCTGCAACTTGCGGTAAGCCACATTGTTCGTTACTTGAACTCAACAAAGCTTGATCTGCAGCTTGAAAAGTCGGTAGTTGACTACATCGAGGAAAACGGCATCGATCTTCTCAAGAATGCACTTCCTATCCGTCTAAAGTTAATTCAGCATTATGGAATTGAGTTGAACGACCTCGACAAAGCCCTTGCCAAATTCAATCTTTACCAAACAAAATGCAAAGACGACATCGACATCATCCAACTTTACTTGTTTAAGAGCTTTATCTACCAAGCAATCAACCAAGACAAGCAGATCTACATTGATGTAGCCTGTTCATTGGCACCACCACAGCCCACAGTTAAGTCCTTGCAGCTTCGCATAGTTGGTCTTTCCAACTTTGACCTGCAAATGTCTCTCGATCTATACAACGAGTTCATCCAAGATGTCTCCAAAGCCGTGAACGACACAACCAAGCGTTCTCAACTGGGCCTCTTGACAGAAAGTCTTATTTTGGCAAGCTTGTATGATAACGACAGAGAGTTTGCACACCTATTGTTTGAGAAAGCTGGGGAAAATGGTATTTTATCCGATGAGTTCGAAACCACCCACGTTAAGAAATTGTTTAAGGTGTATGGTGAGGCGTTTGAGGGCGAAAAGGAGTCATGGGAGGAAGCAAAACCTAAGTTGAAAGCTTATGTATTGAAGTATGTGAAGGATTTATAAGTGATTCCTTGTTTGTACTTCAAAAGTTTAACTTTACTGTAAATAAAAATGAGCATGCCAGGAAATGTATCGTCAGTGCAACTGAAAACTGAGAGGAGAAGTGGTTGGGAGGTAGTTGATTGCGGCGACTAAAACAGAAGTCTTTGTGCTGGCTGCTGGCTGGGTTCTCTGTCGTCCCCACAAAGTACGTTTGCGTGTGAGCTGCTGTTCCCTTGAGCATCTCAACGGGAGAACAGACCAGAGAATATCTAAGCAGCTAAGTTACGACTAGCGGTGCCAAGCATGGTAGCTGAATGGAGCTGTTGGACTTCTACTCCATAGCTGACTTGAGAACTAATCCCTCGTAGACTGACTACAGTAGATACTTTTCAACAAAACAAACGTAAGATTCAGCTCACATTCGGTCAAGTTCTTGGATTAATTAATGCTTCTAGAAGCCAGAACTTACTAATACCACAATTGGAAGTGTTCCTGGGGTATTTTGGTTGTCATCCCAGTCGTTATTTTACACCAATTTATTATGCGAGAAGCAAAATTACAGCGATAATCCCGGTACCTTGACACAATTGGAAATATTCAAAACTACCGCAATACAGTTACGACTCATTAGCCTCACGGGAAGGATAGGTTGGGGAAGAGGCTTTTCCATCTTTACAACGTATAAAACCGTACCGGTTCCACTTGACTCTACTGCTGTTTGATGTATTTGCACACCCGCGTGCTTCGAAGCGTCCTGACCAATTCACGGCTACTCCAAATAAAGAACTTTACACTAAGACACTTTTATATCCTTTCCGTTTTGAAGTATTTGTATCTACTCGTATCTAATTTGCATTTCCGTCGTCAGCTGCAGCCTGCTCGGTGTTTAAGTACGTGGAATTCATCAATTCACGGAACTAGATGTCTCCTCATTTCGCTCTGTAAGTCCGCTTATTGTGGAAAAATCGTATAGTGCAACGCAGCCCACTTTGGGGGCTAATCAAGGGGATGTCCGAGGCAGCGTGATCTCTCCTACATAATCACCTGCTGCAAGAAGCCACTTATTTAGCTGTAAACAGTTGCTGAGGTCGTCAATGCTTGCAACATTGTAACATCGACTACTTTTCCTACTTCCTAAACAAGAAGGTGGAATTCTAGACTGCACGAGAACGGAACAGTTACATAATCGTTTTCAATTTCTGGGCACAACAATGCAGATTGATATCAGTGTCACTAGGTGATTGAAGTAGGTATGAGAAGCGATGTGTGGTGCCCACAAGTAGCAGTGCTGGAGTGGGCATCGTACCAAAGTAGTTGGTAGTGGCATATACTACCCAATCGAAGCAAGAAAGCGGAGGAAAGCAATGGTTACTGTCTATAAGAAGAAAATGCAGCTTTGTGGTTTCAGCGAGTCCGCGCCGGAAAGATACCGTCTCTGCAGTATTAGCTCATGATTTGGGCATCGTTTAGTGTGCTAGAAGGGCTTAATTGCATTAGGGCAAGTTGTCTTCTGCTTATTAGAACATCGAAGTGTTGTCGAAAATGCTGGGCACCCCGAACAGCATTGGCAAGGAATTTTCCAACACGGCCAAAGTTGGGGTTGGGAAGCGAGTTAAATCCGTTGTTAGGCCACGCAGTTACGGATCCCAGGCACCCAAAAGTACCGCGAGATGAATCGAACGGCCGTTAAGGCACCTTATCTTACTAGTTGCAACCTAAACTGAGTACAACCGTTCCGTAACTGCCAGGTTACGGGACAGAGGCCAAAGAAAAAGCGGATTACACATTCTGCTTCAAGGTTCCACACTTGAAAAATTGCCGTTAAGGCTTGAAGATCAAGCACAGGCTGGCTGCTACCCACATTGTGTCCATTTGTTTCACACGTCTCACTAAACAAACCTAGAGAAGTATCAACAGCTTACATGATGACAAATTGCTGAGCGGGACCTCGGCAGACGTAGGTCATTGAGGTGAGCTTCTCTTATCGTTCCTCACAGGGGTCTTGTTGCACTCGGTGCTGATCATTAGATGCCATTCCTCGGGGAGGACTGGTTTGCCGCGAAAATGTTCTGCCAAAACGCCTTTCAGGTCGGCAAGCATCACCCGCACGCGTCCGCTTGTGCGCCTTATTCCGCGCGCTCTTCTGTGCTGGGGGCTCAGACTCTAAGCCGGTCGAAGAACGTCGGCCCCGCGTTTTTCAGGAACCCACCCCAGCCAAAGCCCACTTGACGGACCCTGGAGAGTCGAAAGTCAACATAGCGAGCCCATCGAAGCTCGAATTTCCCCCAATGTCTTCTCCATCAAAATAAATCCGATTTTTTAAGGTATTGACATTCTTGTTCTCTGCGCCGTACATTTTCTCCGATTTAATCCTTATTTTTTTCTTGGTAATAACCTTAAAGATTGTAACTTGGGCATTCGGACGTAACCATCAAAAAGGCGAATCCCCAATTTCCAATTTAGGATTTTGCTTAGATAACTGCTGAATCATAACCTTTTGTAAAAAGAAATCAACATCGGTGCCACACGTAATACGAACAAGTCATTTTTGAAGGTTGCTCATCGGAAACTCCTTATCTATGATTTTGAAAGAAGATCAATAAATGTAGAGTGGGTGTAAGAGAGGGTCCCAGAGAACATTATTGTGGGCTTAACAGTCGACAGCCCCTTCCACACACCAACTAATTTTAAGGCTTATCAGGCGTTTCGACCGAAGAACACAGATTTTCCTTTGTACGGCCATTTGTAAAATTGTCTTTATCGTACGGCCCAAATTGAAATTAAGTCACAAAACTTTCGATAAGATGAATCTCCACACGAGCTGTTGCAATCAAATATATATAGCAAAGTTTGGGACCACATACAAGATTTTTTTTATCGTAGACAAACTCATCCTTCCAAAATGTTTTCAGGCTTAAAGTCGATTGTTAACAAAGAAAAGGAAACCCTGTACAACGAACAGGAACTCCAGCCTGATACCGAAGGCTTCGGAGAAAAGGTGGTTAGCCACCCGGAAATTGTTGTTTCCAGAAGTCAGGAGTTCGACCCTATCACTTCTAACATGGAAAAGGACATTATCGAAGATGACTATGCTGCAGTTGTCGTCGAAGATGATTCTCCATACCCAGAAGTCAGAGCTTCCGTTCCTTCTACTGATGACCCAACTCTTCCACAATCCACCATCAGAGCTTGGACCATTGGTCTTATTTTGACCACTCTCGGTTGTGGTATGAACTTGTTGTTCTCCTTGCACGCTCCCTCCTTCAACTTGACCACCTACGTCACCTCCATCTTGGCCTGGCCAATCGGTAGATTCTGGGCTTACGCTGTGCCAAATGTTAAGATTTTTGGTATTCCTTTGAACCCTGGTCCTTTCAACATCAAGGAACACACAATCATTACCGTCATGGCCAACGTTACTTTTTCCGGTGGTGCTGCTTACGCTACTGACATTTTGCTCGCTCAAAACCGTTTCTACGGTTCTGACTTCGGTTGGGGTTTTGACCTTTTGGCTATCTGGTCCACCCAATGTATTGGTTTCGCCCTTGGTGGTTTGGCCAGAAAGTTTGTTGTCTACCCAGCCGCTGCCATCTGGCCTGCTAACTTGGTCACAACCACTTTCTTGACCAACATGCACATTAACGAAAACCACCCAGCTAATGGCTGGAAGATCTCCAGATTGTGGTTTTTCCTTATTGCCTTCATTGGTAACTTTATTTGGTACTGGTTCCCAGGTTTCATTTTCCCAGCCTTGTCCAACTTCTCTTGGATCACCTGGATTAAGCCAAACAATGTCATCATCAACCAACTTTTTGGTTCTCAAACCGGTTTGGCTTTGTTCCCAAACTCGATTGCTATTGATTGGAACCAAATCGCCGGTTACATTGGTTCTCCTTTGATTCCACCTGCAGCTACTCTTGCTACCATTTTCTCGTCTGTTGTTGTGATTTTCTGGATCATTGTTCCAGCCATTCACTACTCTAACGTTTGGTACAACAAGTACTTGCCAATCTCCTCTTCCGGCTCCTTTGACAGATTCCAACAACCATACAATGTTTCCAAGATTATTAACAAAGAAACCTTGACTTTCAACGAACCTGCTTACAAGGAATACTCTCCTTTGTTCTTGTCAACTACCTTTGCTATGTCTTACGGTTTGTCCTTTGCCTCCATCTTGGCCACGATTACCCACACCATCTGTTTCCACGGTAAAGAAATCATGGACCAATTGAGAATGAAGGAAAAGCCAGATGTCCACTACAGATTGATGAAGAACTATAAGGAAGTTCCAGAATGGTGGTTCGGAATTGTTTTCCTTGTTTTCTTTGGTATGGCCATTGGTACTATCAGAGGCTGGAACACTGAGATGCCTGTTTGGGCCTTGGTTGTTGCCTTGTTGATCGCCATCTTCTTCTTGTTGCCAGTTGCTATTATTTACGCCAGAACTAACATTGCTGTTGGTCTTAACGTTGTCACTGAATTCATTATCGGTTACATGCTTCCAGGTAAGCCATTGGCTATGATGTTCTTCAAGACTTTCGGCTACATCACCAACAACCAAGCTGTCACCTTTGCCCAAGACATGAAGTTGGGTCACTATATGAAGATTGCTCCAAGAGTTATGTTCAGCGCCCAATTGATTGCCACCATCTGGGGTTCTTTGGTTCAAATTGCTGTGTTGAGATGGTCTTACGGTTCTATCAAGGACTTGTGTAAGGCACACCAATCCAACCACTACACTTGTCCTAACGGTACTGTTTTCTTCAACGCTTCCATCATCTGGGGTGTTATTGGTCCTCAAAGACAATTCTCATCTGGTCAAATTTACTACCACTTGTTATTCTTCTTCATTGTTGGTGCAGCCATGCCAATTGTATCTTGGTTGATCTTGAAGAAGTGGCCAAACTCCCCAATCAGATGGATGAACTGGCCTGTTTTCTTCTCCGGTACTGGTAATATTCCTCCAGCTACCGCTTACAACTACGCCTCCTACTGTTTGTTCGGTCTCTTCTTTAACTACTTTGTTAAGAAGAGATGGTTCCACTGGTGGTCCAAGTACAACTATTCTTTATCTGCTGGTTTAGATATTGGTTTGGCTTGGTGCTTGTTGGTTATTTTCCTTTGTCTTAACTTGACAAACACCAACATGCCAAGTTGGTGGGGTGTCTCCGTTGTCGCAGGCACTATGGATTCTAATAACACTGCCATGCAAGTCACTCTTGCCGATGGTCAATCCTTTGGTCCTCTGACTTGGTAATTTGAGTAGGAAATTTGGGTAATATACGTTAATTGATATTTAAATGTAGACCGTCATAAAAGGTAGTGCGTAAATGGTAGACAATGGAGGGGAATTGTATATACTAAAGCCAAACCCCAACTACCTTGTGTAAGGGGTGCTCTAGGTAAAAAGAGGTGCATCTTTCGCTACTTCAGTCTGAGCCGCATGCAATTGAGTTGCAGACCACTAATCTCCTCAGGTTATGGAACACTAATCTGCTCGATTTGCCACCAATCTATACTTTTCAATTTACGAACAGTTGGTGCCATGTTTCCCCGTGGCATTAACACACACTTAAAGCCATGTTAAGGGTCCTGCTGCAAAACTGCTTTAAGCGATAGGCACATGATCTTGGTTGCATGGAACAACAGGTTACGTAACGGACAGTAGAGAGCGGTTACATAATCACTAGATGGAGAAGGCAGTAGAGATGATCCGAAGTTCATCTCAGGCGTTATTTCAGTTGGTTGCTAGAGCAAAAGAAGTAACGGCTTTAAAGATAAGTTGACCGATCCAAGCTTAAAAATTGTGGATTCGGTGTTGTTACGGACGTCCGTCAGTTGCTAGAGATGAGGCGGCCCCACAAATTGTTTCCGGGACTACTCTAAGAAATGCCCCATCATCCCGGCAATGTTGAAAGGTAAACCTTCTTCTGGGGGGTTATATGCCGGTAAATTCTAGTCGGTCAAATAGAGTTCTGGCTTAGCGTGCGTTATCAGGCGGTCATATCAAATAAGCTGCTATACTCCTGTGAGATTACGAGTGTAGCAGATAAAGACGAGCATTCTGATTTGGTGGTTTGGATGACCTAAAGCAGAATTACATCACACCCGTTACAGACGTTTGGGCCCTACCGATCCACAGTTCCTGTTTGAACGTGGGCATCTGCGCTCGCTCAAGATACCCATCATACGCAATGCACGCTCCTAATACTTCTAACTTTAAGAACCTTAAAAAGGATGTGCACTTTGGTAAAAAGCGCATCCGTTCATCAAAGCTAATTTTATAAAATCCTTGCTGTCTTGCATAATCAAACTCCACATTCTGCAGTAGAAGTATTTGACGTCTGCGGAGGGTGCAATTGTGCTTCGCCAAAAGTAATCGGTAGCCCTTTGATAGGTACCGCCAATAACCGAATCCTTGCAGTCGCTAGAGGCGATGTGAGCTTTGAAATGACTACTACCTATTATTAGTGGCTGCTGGGGCCCTTCTAGGATTGCTTCATACTATTTTGGCTGTGAAATCATCGAAAATCATTTTGCGACTTCCGCAGCGCTCTGAGTTTGCCCGTCCCACTATCTCGAGAATTTCCTATTCCAGTGGAACCACCGATGGATAGCCACATAAGGACAACCAGGACAACGTGGGGATGCACCAGCGCCAGTATTTAGCATGGATTTGGTTAGATAATTGAGTGCAAAAGGCACAATTACTGACTAGAGACTTACTTATCTGACATCGGCTGCAATTATGGCTTATCTATGAATCTCCTGCAGTTCACCTACAGGTAGTAACTACAATCTGTGAAACAAAACCTTTCGTTTAGCAGAAGTGCATAATCAACTTATATGATAAGTAAAGTCGGGGCCGACTACTGTCGGGTTAACCTGACGGTTATCCCTGCAAAATATCTTGACTCCGGATAAACTTGGTATGACTCTGGACGTTGCAGCTGAATTTCCTTGAGCCCAGCCAACACCACTTCCTGTGAATCCTCAAGTACAGAGTACGACTACGTAACAATTAATCAAAACTTTCAAATACGTATTGTAACAAAAGGTGGAAAGAGTGGTCCGTATAAGGTCCCTTGGCCCAGTTGGTTAAGGCGTGGTGCTAATAACGCCAAGATCAGCAGTTCGATCCTGCTAGGGACCATTCTTATGTAGAAGGTCCCTTGGCCCAGTTGGTTAAGGCGTGGTGCTAATAACGCCAAGATCAGCAGTTCGATCCTGCTAGGGACCATTTTTTTTGCAAAGTAATAGGAAGAACCATTGAACCTGTCTTTTAAAGGTTTCTTGCTCGGTTTTCAAAAACGCTTACAGAACATCCATTAAGAACTCAATTCTATACACAATCCTCTATTCAAGGTTTTGACTTTCAAAAGGCTTAAGCTTGGAAGTACCCTCTTCCCAAGTAACACCATCATAAGTGATCTTCTTGATGGCAGCAATAACATCTTCAAAAGAACCTCTAACTTGCTTGGTAGAGTCTCTTTCTCTCAAAGTGACGGAGTCATCCTTGATAGATTCGAAATCAACAGTGATACCGAAAGGAGTACCCAATTCATCGTTTCTGGCGTATCTCTTACCAATGGAAGCACCAGAGTCGTCGATCTTGAATGGGAGCTGTTGCTTTCTCAAGTAGGCAGAGACCTTCTTGACCACTGGTTGCAATTCGGAAGTCAGGGACAATGGAACAACCAAGACCTTGGTTGGAGCAACCAAAGGAGGGAGAGACAACACGCCTCTGTCGGCATCGTTGTTTCTAGCCCAGAATTGGTGTTCAAAGACAGAGTAGATGATACGACCGATACCGAAAGAAGGTTCGATAACGTTTGGAGTGAATTCACGAATGTGTTCAGTTCTAGTAACCTTCTCAATCTTGATCAAGTCGGTGTCCAATTCAACCTTTTCTGCGATGGAGTCGACCTTGACGGATACCTTTCCGTGTGCCTTCAATTCGTCACCCATGGTTTCCAACTCGCACTCGGTTCTGGCAAGCAACCACTTTTCGATGGTTCCAGCGTCCTTTCTGAACTTTGGGCCAAACTTCTTCTTGGCAATGTCGATCTCAGTTCTGGTGACGGTAACTGGTTCAGGCAATTGCTGTCTGACGACCAACTTTTCGTTGGTTCTGGCGGCGTGCACACTCAAGTCGTAAGCAGATCTGTCAGCACAACCAACACACTCGATCCAACCGTAAGAGGTGTGCAATTCGGCATCCCAACAGTCGGCAGCGTAGTGGGCCATTTCGTTGGCCATGTGTTGTCTGAATCTCAATCTGGTCTCGTCAACACCAATCTTCTTCAAGAACAAGTAGATTCTAGCCAAGAAGTAACCCAAGGTTTCGTTGTCAACCATGCCGGACTTGACAGCTTCACCAATGGTCTTAACAATGACTTCGGTGGAACCGCTCTCTTGGACGTCCTTTGGCAAGAAGCTCAACTTCAAGTCAGCGACTTCGGAAAACTTGGAGTGGGACTTGTCCTGAGGGTCAACAAAGTGCTCAATTTCAGCCATCAAGAATTCTCTGACTCTCAACAAACCGGCACGAGGAGCAATTTCGTTTCTGAAAGACTTACCAATAGAAGCAGAAGCAAAAGGCATCTTTTCGTTGTTGAAGTCCAACAACTTAGAGAAGTTCAAGAATTGACCTTGAGCGGTTTCTGGTCTCAAGTAACCCTTCAATTGACCAGATGGACCAATGGCAGTTTCAAACATCAAGTTGAATTCCACAGGTGGTTCCAACTTACCGTTGGTGCCTGGGTTGGTGATGTTGTACTTTTCAATCAACTCACCCAATTGAGGACCAGAGAAACCGTCGATTTGAGCCAAGATGTTTTCGTATTCAGCAACTTCGCTGTCTGGCAACTTAACGTTCTTGATTTCCTTGACCTTCTTCTTTCTCTTCTTCTTGTCTTCGTCTTCCTCTTCTTCGACAACAGTAATACCTCTGGCAGCCTTGTCACCCTTCAATCTGGCTTCCAAGACTTCTTCAACCAAGTGGTCTGCACGGAAGATTTCACCGGTCTTCAAGTCCTTACACATCCAATCGGCAAACTTGTCAACGTGACCAGAGGTCTTCAACACTTCGTGGGGAGTCAACATGGTGGTGTCAACTTCCAACATGTCTTCTTCCAAGATGAAGTGCTTTCTCCAGGTGTCAACAATGTTGGCCTGGAAGGCACAACCTGGTGGACCGTAGTCGTATAAACCGGAGACACCACCGTAAATTTCAAACGCTGGGGCGAAAAAGAATCTTCTCTTCAAAACTTGTTCCAAAGATTCCCTGGAAAAGGGAATGTTGGTATTCTTGGTAGTAGACGACATTGTAGCTTTAGCGGCAATTCGAGTCAAGTTAGTGCGAAGTATGGGGGGTCTAATCGTGACTATAATTTTGATGTGTGCTGTAAAGCCCAGTGGAGTTATTTGGACTATAAATTTTCGCAGTCCGGGTAATTCATGCCGCATGCAGGACGTTGACTCATCGTCCTTCAGCGGAGTTCTTCTTCCACGAGTCTTGCGCTGGGTTCAAGGCACTTGTGGAAGGCGGTAGTAGCAGGCGATAGTAGCGGGCGGTATTCTAGTTTACTATTGAGGTTAAGGAAAATCCGGTTTTCTGGAAGACTTCTTTAATGTGCTCTCTTTGTGAAAATCTGGTGCTGGCAAAGTGGTCAGACACCGTCCTGTGCAACGTTTACGCTGCTCTACAAGTTTCAAAAGAGCACAGTGGTCATTTAGAGGTGGTTTAGGAGGAAATAAGGTTTAGGGTTGTTGGAAGTCTATACCGAATTAGGCGGGAGTGAGACCCTGCACAGCCTTTCATAAAGTCTGCGCATGGCCCTGGGATTTCTCCACCAGTAATGACATCATACCTCCAAATACGGTAGGCATCTTGGGTATATATGTTCTTAACAACTCTCCCCTAATGTTTGCGTCACTGCTGCCATCAAGTAACTTCGCACATGCGATCTGTTGTGGCAGCCCTTGATGCGGGGTCTCATATCAAGATCCCATTCAACTTATACTTTAATGTTACGTCTTAACAGTAGCTTTCGAATCTAAAGTATCTTGAGTTAGCTTTTTCAATTACTCTAATTATAAATTGCAGCATATGGATCTTAAATGGCGTACAAGCAGCATCACACATGATTGAAGCAGAAACCAGCTGCCAGGGGGGTCTCGTGCTGTTTGAGCCATTCGATCCGACCGTCAGGGTCAAACTCAGCAACAAGAATTGAAAAGAGCTGACTGGTGACTATTTCCTTATCAGCGAAGGTGATTGATGCTGCGGACATAGCCGCATCCATACCGCTTCTACCCGCAGGTGCAACTTTTTCGGGTACGCATGGGGTGCATAAAAGAAGAAGCTCAAGAAGAATGGTCTGACACTCTCCATAAGTTCCTTATCTTTTCAGACCAGAAAAGCGCCGCCCAACTTGTAGGATGGTGGTAATAGGAGTGGCATCGGTGAAGCCGCGGGCTTCGAGCACTTTCCCGAGCTAAGGTAGTTGGCGCTCGAACGCACTGACGATTCCCCACAATCGAACTTAAATCCAAGCGCTCCCTCGGAGCGAGCTGACACTTATCTCATTAACCATTTAAGCATCCAATTACATCATAGTTATATGAGGCTGGCACCACTAAGACCAGCCTTGGAAAGCAGTTCAAAGCGAGGTCATCCAATTATAGGTTATGTTTCCGTGACAAAGAGTCGTTGACTAACTAAATCTAGATAGTTCCTCGTTTTATTTAACCGACTCGCAGGGTCATGGGGAGTCATTCAGTAGCGAAAAACTCGTATTTTCGGGGAGTCAGCCGTTAGCTGCACAGCTGGAGACATGTGAATCTCGAGAGGTGCCTCGATTTGAAGTGACCCTGCCAATGTCAAATAAGTCAGATAACAAGAATGCTGCTAACGACAGGTGCAACCGATATCTGAGCTGATAGTTTGAATATTGGTGTGATCTTCGAGGTGACCATGTGTCTCGCTAAAGTAACCAGGACGAATATAAAAGTAGATGAAATGTCCAACTAGAACAAAAATCAACAATGGAATCAACAATGGGATCAAGTATGGAATCAACAAATCAACAATCGATTTTCTCTGATGGGAAGATCCACTTTGAGCCGGAATTTGCTGCTATTTTGAACCGGCACACGGACGGTGATTTTGTAAGTCACCACTACGTCTACAATGAGACTGGTGTAAGCGGGTCCGACCGTCTCCCCCAAATACCAGAAATAATTGCTCACCTTAAGCTCTTGCGTGCTTTTAAGGTGATGAAGCTGAAGGTAGCTACTTCTTCTGACCCAATCTTCAATGAGAAGATATGGCAAATCTTTGTTACCAACGCAGTTCGCCGCTTCGTAATCATGGTGAGCTCCTTGAAGTACGCCATTCGTGGTAACCCAGATTCTTCCAAACCAGAAGAAGAAAAGAAAGTTTACGAAGATGCCTGCAAGAGGAATGAAACTGCTATTGACGTTTTCAGTTCCTTCTTGCCTCCATTGGATGTTGTCATGGTGTGGCATGCGTTCTTGCTCAACCCAAAAACCTGCTACGATACCTTTATGAGAATGAACTTCTTGGAGTTTTTCTTCTACCCACTTCCATTGAAGACGCTTAACGAATCAATTGATAATGAAACGTTTGACTACCGCCCTCGTGAGCGCTTCGTTTCTGCGTACCAGAAATTGTTGAAGCCATACTTGAAGTACCTGGTTTCCGACATCACTGACGATGACAAATATTATCTCTACAACGACTTCTCCCCAGATAGAAAGGTTCTCTGCATCAGGTGTCCCATATGCGGTCAGATAGTTTTGGAAAATGTCAAGTACTCGGACGAAAAGCTGGGGGGATTTGCTGACCCCAATTTTAGCGTGTACTCTGACAAGTGCAACTGCCAAGGTGCTACTATAACGCACGACGAATTGAGAACTAGGCATGCTTTGGCAGATATTACTAAGGAATATCCATTACCCGGGACTTACAAGTACTACTCGGGTCACATTAACTTGAGGAATATTAAAGATGCCCGTGAATTGAGCAATGCAGTCGTTACTGACTTTATTACCTCCTGCCTTCCCAAGGTAGACACTCTAGGAATTGAGGGGGCTATTCTTGCTAATAGAAAGGTCAAAAAGCGCTTTTGGGATAAAAAGGTTAAAGTTGACCAAGTATTAAACAACCCCACCAAACCAACCTTGGCCATTAATGCTGCTCAAAGGCGCTTGGAAATCATCTTCAGGCAGTACTCCTCTATGAACTTGATCTACCTCACCGTGATCACAAGGAGATTTGCAACGGTTGAGATTCTAGAGGACTTGGTTGGGTGTGTTATGCGCCAAGAACGCTTTGTCAAGAAGATGAACGATCTAGACTGGTTGACTTCTCCCGCTATCGAGGAAACACTCAATGAAAGCAAGAACAGGTACTCTCACTTCTTTGATTTGGTGAGACAGCACTATGGAAAGCAGATTCTTGTTCCAACTTTGGACATTGACTTGATCTGGCATACACACCAATTAGGCAGCTACTACTACTTTGGCGACTGTATGAGATATAATTCCAGAGCTGTTATAGACCACGACGACAAAATTGAACAGGGTCGTCTCGATTTTGGCTTTAAGAAGACTGCAGAGTTGTACAAGAAGCAGTCCGGTAAAGAATATCTGATTTGCCTCTGCTCTTACTGCGTTTTAACCAGGTCTAAGTCCTTTTCCAAGCTCAAGTCTATCTCCAAGGCTATGGACCAAAAGAAGTTTGCAAAAAATCCATTGTTCAGCGAAGGTATGGGCTTGAGCCATATAAGTACACACAATGCAATTAAAATGAACACTGGAATGAGTTACGATCTTGATGCAAAACTTAAGTACAAGTACGGGCTGGAAATTCCCTGGGCTTTTGGCGGGGGTTATCCTGTGTTGTACGTAGTTGACCCCAACATGCCCATCGACACCAAGCACTGTGAAATCTATGGCGGTGGTCTTTGCTGCATTGAAAATCCTGGTTCCACGCCTTATGTTGTTCAAACAACAAACGGTGGCACCTGTGGTGGAGGAGGAGGTGGTGGTTGCGGCGGAGGTGGTGGAGGAGGTGGTGGTTGCGGCGGAGGCGGCGGAGGCGGCGGTGGTTGTGGTGGTTGTGGTGGAGGTGGTGGATGCGGCTGTGGTGGCTAATCCTCCTTTGGGGAACTCACATTTACTTGTTTTATGTTATGCTTATGTTATTGAATAAATGAATATCTACGCAATCTGTACTTTTCTAACAGGGCGCCTGCCTAGTGTAGCCAGGATTTGCGTCCGGAAGAAAGCTGTTGGTAGGTTTCGGGGGGCCAAAGGGTGTTACGGGAACCTCCAAGAATTAACTGTACCGCAACGGGTGCAAAAAAATTGCAGCAATGAACGCAGAGTGCGCATGCGAATACAGTCCCCTCCAACTACAAAAGCACATGGCAGTCTAGCTGTCTATTTATGTCTAAATGGAAGCCATGCAATGACTTCGTACTATTTATGCATCAAATATTTCAATGGAATGCTTCTTATTAGTCTAAGTCCACCAAAATCAGTGCACCATCATTTCCTCGTCCCACTTGTCACCTTCCCACTTGTCTTCATCCCACCACTTTTTCAATCCTATCAGCAACATGGTGACTAGGCATGTAACGGCAAATACCTGATCAAACCATCTGTCGATAAACCTCACCTCCAACACAGCCATAGCCGCTTTGTTAACTGAGCTACCCAGGAGAGACAAGATCTGCGATATTCTATAAGAAAGCTTTGTGGGCAAGTTTGTTCTAATCATCAACGCGGTGGCCATAATGTACACCCCACACAACTCGGAGATAAACAAGTGCTTCAACCAAGTCTTAACTTGCTTGTCGTGCCGGGTAGTGTTAGGGAGCAACCTTGCGAACGACTGAAATGTAACAAGAACATTAGACATGGAGCAAATAAACAAACTCCCAGACAATATAAACAGAAGCTGACTGGTGAGTTGAGTCTCTGTGGCCCCCATGTTTTCAAAAAAGACCAACATGATCTTGGCGATGGTGGTTGCCAACGCATCCTTCGATGCAGGCCCAGCCTGGGGTTGCGTATTATCTTTGATCACCGAAGAGTGCACGTCGTAGGCATCCTCGTCGTCACCCCATATAAAGTGCGGAACTCTCAATAATATCACGTTCAAGATTCTGTACACACAGTAGACTGCAAAAGCGTAATTTGCGTACTTCAACAAGTTGGTAAGAAGCTCATGGCGCGCATGGCCCTCCTTGAACTTGTCTATTTCTTTGAAGATATCGTCGTATATCGACTGTTTCAAGTTATTTAAGTTATCGACTTCCTTTTTGAGCTCTTCCTCTTCCGATTGCTCGGTGCTCACCAAACTCGACAACAGCGCAAAAGACTGCACTTTGCTCATCATGCCTCGCAACTTGCCGTTGTGTAGAAGGATGTTCTCAGTACTGCCCAACCCAGCGGACGAGCTATATATTGTGCCACCGTTTTCCTGTAAATGGGACGAGAGTTCCGATTTCCTTTTCTCGAGAAGACTGAGGGTGTTATTATAAGAGCCAATCAAATGGTTGATCTGAAGAAGCGGAGGTTTGGCTTGTTTCTCCACTATTGGATGCCCCATCCACTTGGATATGTGCTTGTCAAGCGAAAAGAGTTTGTATGGAGTCAGAGTCGAACCGATTCCCGAAAGAATCGCCAAGATGGTGATACCAGCAATAGAGATCTCGTTGATCTTCGTTTCAATTAACGAACGAGTCTTGCCGGAAGCTGCTGGCGAGAAGCTTTGCGTGAGGTCTCCACACTTGTGTAGAATCAAAAACCAGAAACAATAGCCCAATCCTGTGTATATGTATCGTGAGCGAGGCCATAAGTCCTGAGAGACTAGAAGCGACGTAATCAAGAACGGTTGGATCACCACCAATAGCAAGATCAACGTGTCAATGGTGTATTTGAAGAGGTCGAGACGGGTATGTTCATCAAGAAAGATGTCTCCAATCTCACACATCATAAGTAGTATCAATAACACGCTGGTCGCTATGCATAGCGAGAAGATGATTCCAACAAACAGGTGTTGGCCAAAGAAAGTCCCGTGACGATCAAACATCTTGCGGAAGTCTCCTGACGGGATTGCTCTTAACTTCTTATCTTCGTTCTCTTCCTCTGATGCTTCGTGACGAAGCTGTGCTAGCTGCACTTGGTACTCGTAGTTGAATGTGGTGGCCATTTCATTAAACTCGCCGGGCGGAACAAACAGTGATTTCCCTAGGTATCTCAGAACTAGGTCCTCGTTGAATATGTAGAGATAGACCCATGTGCTGAGTGCCACATGGATACTGCCAAAGAACCCATACCTAAGCATGTTGTTGTTGTTGGAAGATCATGTGATTACAAGTTTATAAAGTGCAGTCACGTGCGTTTCATACCGAAGATGCTGCTAATTTGGCACAACAAGCCCCAGTAAGGTTAGATAGCGGAAGGGGCGACGAATTGCGTCTAAACAAGAGAGGTAAGTCTCTGGTTGACCCAGAGAGTGTTGAAATGTATGTTGGGGACATGAGTTTGTGTGTTTAAAAGTGTTACAGTGAGATCCAGGGTCTGCTATGAGAAATAGCGACACACTCCTCGCTTACCAGAGAAATATGGAGGAAAAGCTACGTGAGAACCGTCTTATGGTATCCCCAGCTTTATAGTAGCCCCATTTTTAGGCTTTTACGGACAACTTTGGCGGTTACATTGATATTTCCCAGGCTGCATTCGCATGGGCACGTAGAGCGATAAAGTGCCAAATGTGGTTGTTACCAGTCAGTTGGCAGTACTTAGCTAACCACCGTACTTACCACTGCTACGTCATTTCCCATAAAGTAGCTTGAACTTATATTTCGTGCTTGTCCTGGTCGCAATGGACAGCTGCAACTCACTAACGGTGCACGAAACTTGTCGTTCAAAGAAATCGCGACATCAAATTTTTCATCAACAACCATGGTGATGAGATTAAGAGCTGAAAAGAAGATGCGTAAGCATCTTCTTGAACAACTTAAGGCCCGTAAAGTGCTTGGGGCAAGAGTTGCAGAGACCCGCAAGTCCGCTGAGGAACTTGAACAACTTGGATTCGGTCCTCAAGTGTTCATGTTCAGAAACCTTTTCAGTGGTCAAGTGATCTACTCCCAAGTCCCAGCTTACCACCAGAACCAGATCAACGAGCAGTTCCCACGTCCAAACTGGCAAAATAGAAAGCCAGACAGAAGAAATGACTTGTGGAGAATTATGTGCGTTGCTAACTTTGACAATTATGAATATGCCGTTGCGGCCTACGACGGTTTGGTACAGTTAAGACAAGTGAGAGACACCACCCAAAGAGACGAAGCAAACTCCATGAGAAGAAAGGATGAAGACGGAAACATCTGGAACTCCACTCAATATAGACCTACTTACTCCCAAGAAGCTGTTGCTGACTTGGCCCACGTCGTGGATGAGTTTGACTTGGAAAACACAAATGTCTTCTGGGAAAACTTATGGAGAAAGGGAGAGGATGAACACTGGAGACAAGAATTGGTTGAGCATGATGAGTTACCTGCATTTAATCCAAGAGACCAAAGTGTCATGTTGGATGACTTGAGAGAGAAGGCTGTTGCCTTCTTCAGAAGTCAGGTTGAAGCCGCAAACCTGATACAAGAGGAGCATCAGCAAGCTGAGTTGAATGAACCTGCAAGAGCTTAAGCCTACGTTTTGATTAGACAAGTTATGACCAGGAGGTGCAGGCTGCCTGGATATGTAGATGAATGCGTATTGTATATAGTGAACAAGTATTCTTGATTGTTTTGTAGAATGCACGTTGTGTTTACTCATTTGTGAAAGCTCTCAACTAGAACCCTTTAAAGCTTGTTAGTAGAATCTAAGCTTGTGAGCGGGATTAAAAGTTGTTAGTAGGTATGAGAAGGTACCGGTAGTATCAGTCAGTAAATTCGGCGGAGCATGACAAGAATTGGCAGTCAATAAGTGAAAGTCTAAGGAAAAGACTCCAATTAATGTTACCACTACAAGCAACTGTGTGGCAACCAAATCTATGAATTCCCAAGCAGTCTGTGCATCATGGAACGTGTGCTCTTGCTCTGTGACTTATTCTATGAGAAAGGTACTCATTGTGCAGCCGTGGTTGGATAGTTAATGCAATGTCATTTCTGATTAGGAGTAAGAACATACAATCAAAACTAAAAGACGTTTTGTGGACTCCTCGAGAGTATCAGAAATACAAATATCAATAGATTCCATGTAGGTCTGCACTATGTCAATTATAAATTATCATCATATCCTGTGCGGCTGAAGTTTCGCAGCCACCACACGAGCGTTTGCTCAGCTGAGGAGATCCACAACTTCAGCTAACTCCAAACCCACACTCCTAGGGAGATTCCACTATGTAGAACCTTACAAAGATTGTGCCCAAGACTTTTAAGAATGAAAACCTTTTAAACGTTTAGGATTGTGGCGGGTGTTGCCGGTAAACACTACGCATGTTAAGTACTTGCTGAACTCCAAAGAGCACAAAAAGTTTGATGAGTTACATAAAGCAAATGCTTGTGAGATCAATAGTGTTTTACAACTTTATATGGGCTTGCTTGGTGTAGAGGATAGAGGTGCTCTTCTCAAGGAAGCAGTTCTCAAGGACGCAGATCAAACTAGCAACAAGATGGTACTTAATCGTTTTAGTAGTTGGCGACGGCCAATCCAAATAAACTCGTACATGCTCAAAGTTCTGCTAGTTTGGTCGTGCCTTTTCAATGTTTCTGCTTTTGAACAGTTTCTACTCTTGATTACACGTTGGAACGATTTGCTCTTACCCCGTTATCGGAGCAAGAGCTAATCGCGCGCCTAACGGCTCATCCGACTGTGGAGCCGTTGGGTGCGGTGCTACTACCCTTTTGGGAACCGTGTAGAGGTCAGGTCCCATGTTTTCAAGACGGGGCTACAAGCTGTGGATTTTCCGGTATCCTAGGAAGTGGGTGCCTGTGGTCCCTCAATGTTTGGCGTCCATGTGTAAGGTCGAATGAGCCTTCTTAATGTCCGACATCTCATCGCTTCCAGGCACGCTTTACCAGGTAACGATTGAATATAAAACTGCGGACCATACACTATCCGAGAATCCCTTTGGTGACGCCGTACGATTAATATCTATCTCCCATGAAGAATCCACACTCAGATGTCCCTTGGCCAAGAACCCGACCATTCTGGGAAATCACCCTATTGGCTGCGAAAATTGCACAATCGGAACCAACAGATTAAGATGCTCCAGTTTTACAAAAAGGTAGCAAGTATAGGCAACAAGGTCACTGCTAATGTTGGAGGTGTCGCTTATTCTCCAATCTATGATCTTTCTGTACGAGGTTTGGCACAGTTCTCATGAAATCCTTATGCTTACAAGAGGATACCCTCATAATTACTCCGGAACTCTTTATGAGTGGAGTCATATGCTCGACCACCCCGAAAATAACAAATTAACGCTATCTTCCACTCGGACATGCTTGCAGATGTATCCCTCTGGCTCTCTTCCAACTGTCATCTACGTAGGGCTTCTACAAAGAGGGTCTGTCGGGCTCTCCAAAAACGGAAAGAGCCATCCCACGTGACATAGCATAATAGCCGTTAAAGTTAATGACCGCCGAGCCGCCACCGTTTTGGACTCCACCATTGCGGATCCACACACACTAATCAACAACAACACTAATAATGTACTCGACTCCCTACTTTCTTATCTACTCTACTCTACTCTAGGCACTCCTCTGTACTTGTTCCTATGACAAGCAGGCCTACTAGACAGCACTCAGTAGCATCTTTTGTCTCCGACGGAAGCAGATTTGAGATGATTGACAATTCCTTTTTCGGTGACAAACATTTTGTAGCCGCAAGTCAGGCGGCCTTAAATATCGAAGGTTTCGCAAAAATCTGCTAATACTTTAATCATGGACTTTTATTACAGAAAGCTGATGGGGAACGGAGCCATCACCTCCAAGTTCCGGATCTCCAATATGGTGAGCCCCACGACCTTTGTTCAACTGAAACAATCAAATCTTCGCTCCAACGGCAAAGGAATAGAAGATGCCGGCAGCTCTACTCCCGTGAACAGCACGGGCCACAGTGTAACTACCCACAACAACAGTAGCACCATTACTGCTCCTGGTCATTCAGGTGGGCCAGCAATCATAACAGCTGCGGGCTCCGATGTTTCCAAACCTGAAAGAAGCGACACTCACCACCCAAACAACTGCAACAGGTGCTACCGTCTCAAGAAGAAGTGTCTGCGGGAGTATCCAAAGTGTACGACATGCTTGAAAACAGGGTCGGAGTGTGAATACATCATCAGAAGCAACAAGCGCAGAAAGAAGAGTGACAAGCCAGAAGGGTCGGCCGAGGGCTCGTTGTTCAAAGTGCAGTCCAACTTCATTGAGCAGACCCCGGTCGAAAAAGCCGACATTGTGAGCGACCGCAGTGATGAAGGTGACTCAACCACAAAACATTTTGTCAACAGCGATTCCCAGAGATTATCGGTGTCCTCCTTGTTGTCTGACACCGAAAGCATCAAGACGAAGCGTCTGATAACTGCCCGTAGAGCTAAGGATAGAAACACCACTGAACTGATTGTGCGCAACTCGCTTACGTCGAAACAATCATCCAACCTCAAAGAAGAGTTCATCAACGTCAAACTGATACTGCCTATAGATCTCCCAAAGACCTTTGTTCTCAACTACTTTGAAAACTTTGCATACAAATATCCATTCTTAAATAAGACGGAAGTGGTTAACCAACTTGAAAAATCCGATTTCTCGACGGAACTGATTGTTAACTTGGACATTTACCTCATTATGAGCATAGGAGCTTTGGTGTACAACAAGCAAAGGTTCCACGAGATCTTTAGTGAAAAGAGTTTGGCCGGAATAATCGATATTCTTAACTTGAACTTGACCACTGCACTGCTGGAGGTAGAAGTTATTGATAACTTGAGCTTGCTTCTTCTCTTGACAATTTACAACATGGTGTCAATGAACGCTCCACTGGCTTGGAACACATTAAGTTTGTTGAACTCCCTGGTCCTGTTGTTGGGATTGTACAAGAAGAACAAGAATGAAAAATTGAACAGACTTCTTTGGAGTGTTCATAATTTGGATGCAGAGTTCTCCTTGTTGTTCAAGAAACCAAGTCAATTCCCAAATATTCATTACGTATCCACTCCTTTACCAGAAACTGAACTCTACGAGGGAGAACAAGTGGAGTTGGTGAACCAAGAAATAATATATGCCAAGCTAAGCAACGAGCTTCTCGACTTGGCCTTGACGGCCTCCGCAAAGGCACCTTTGGAAAACTTGAAAGGTATTCTGATCAACCTTGAAAAGTGGAGAATAAAGACTCTGCAATCCATACACAAGGGCTACGACACTCAGTCCACTTTGTTGCAAGATGCCACGGCGTTTGTGAACTTGAACTACTACTACTTGCAGATTGAGATGGACCAGCTTTCGTCGGTCGAGCTGTTGCAATTTGTCTTCCACTTTTTGTCGAACTCCTTTTCATTGCTTATTTCCGAGTCCGACAGTGCTACCAGGTACAAGCACTCAATCAGAATATCATTGCAGGTCTTGCTTGCGTGGTATGTGAAAATGAACAATGTAGTTAGCTACATGCTTGGCCTGTTGGCAGAGTTGCTTGCGCAGGAAACAATCAGCTTGGAGGCTTCCTTGAAGTTGAATGAATTCAATAGCAACATCCACTTGGTGATGAACTTGTTGAAGTTTTTGAATGAGAATGTTGAACAGAAGTTTGACGTTGATCTGTTGAGCGAATTGAGTGGTAGATTAATGAGCTTCAACTTACTCGGTGCTAAGGTGAGCGACAGATTGGCCGTCAGCAAGGAGGTCGAAAGGGTGAGACAAGAACTTTTGGTGGAATACTTATAGATGTGTAACTTAATATTAATGGGATTTTTGTATTTTAAGTTAATTTGAAGTGTGGCATAGGATACTTGTACTCTAGTGGTTTGCTCCAGTGATATTTGTAGTGTAGTTATGGCGAACCAAAGGGACCTCTCAAAAGACTGGATTGTAAAAAATGCTGGATTGAAAAATTGCTGGATTGCAAAAAGAGACTAGTTTGTCATATTACTTATAACATAGGTCTTGTGTATTGTCTGTATTCTGTTCCAGCACCTTTGTTGAACGACCGCCACTCTTGAGAACTCATGCCGTTCTCAAATTTTTGCTGCAAAAAATCCTATGCAACAATGCAAACAATTTTAGAGCATTTAGAGGATAACGGTCATTGTGCTTTAGATTGAACATCTATTCTATACTGAAAGCGTCTAATGCTCATTATTCTGATTATGTTACGGTATCTCGAGGAGCTGTATCTATGAACTTTTTCAAAATAATGGCCATAGTCAAGTGAACCAAGGTCAACTCACTGACTGCGGCCACCGAGTTGGAGTCATCACCGTCCAACAACCTAAACTCCTCGGTAAGCTTGTGTATCTTTGATCTATCGACACACTCACCGATCTCGGTGCATGTTTCTAGAAGGTCTTCGACACTCCATTTACGCAAGCTGTATTCCAACCGCCTGTCGACCCAAGCGTGGTTGTATATCAACTTGCCTGTTTTCCTGTCCCAGCTTTCAAACAACGACCTTCCACGGTTTGGGCCCATTCGATGCAACTTGTAGTAGTACTTGTTTCGGATGGTACGCTGGTCCACCCACCGGTAAACTGTATCCTTATACTCATAGTCAGCAATAGGCAACACGGTGTGGAGCAACAAGTGGACTTTAGTTCCATTTGCAAGGTCCACGGTAAACCTGTTCACTAAAGTCCCCAATTCTAACCGCACATCCGCAAAGTGCTCGAGGTGCTTCGATTTGCTAAATACCTCACCCTCAGCTGGCACGATTGACTTGTGGATTGTGAGCATTCTGGAAATTGTGGTCCTGTACTTGCATACAAGCAAGGGAATTCCTATGCCCTGTGCCTGGATCGGCAGAACAGCAGCTTTACTGGCAAACTTGAATGCCTTTTCCTTCTCAATACTGTCGTATGACGCATATGCAATCAAAGAACTGGTGAATGATTTGTTCTTCAATGGAAACACCTGCACCTTACCTGTTTGGTATTCTGGGGGTGGAGCATCTTCCATTGTAGCCTCTTCATAAGAAGGCTGTTGAGTTTTCGACATAGTTGTTGAATTGAAGTTTGTGATTAATTTCCCTTCCGAATCAATTTCAAGGCTATATTAAAGTTTTGGGCACTTGCAGGCATCTTAGTCTCGGTGTGTAATGGGAAAAACAGCTGTCAAACTCACGTCAAATTTTGCACCCAACTCAACTATTCCCCTTGCTTTACCAGGTTCTTCAGGAAATGGCTTTTACCAAGCGTACCTGCCAAAGAGACACCCTAAATGCTTACTTTGTTGTTTCCGATACAAAGAGGCTTAGTATCGGGTATTCTATATGCGGGAAACTGGGGAACTTTTCCATGCGCTTTTCATGGTTCAACTCAACCTACCCTACTCAGAGGAAAGCTTGTGGATGAGCTGATTACAATCGTAGGTTGTTTGTGCGATCGACAGGTTGTTTGTGCAATCGACGGCTGCAACTGGAAAACTGTGTTGATCCTCGAGTTCGCGGATGATCGATTACGTCATTCTTCAAAATGCGGAGTCTCTACTCGAGCTCATAGATTTCCTTAAGCAGTATGGAGTCTATTCTCCATGCGTTACGCTCAATTGATTCGTTTCTCCATGAGATATGCTCAATTGAATAGTCTATTCATTATAATTACTTGGGTTCTATGACATGAGGAAGGTCAATTGAATGAGTGTCTACAACGTGAGCTATGAGGTACGTTTTTATTGAGAGCTAATGACCTGAAGGCTCCAACTAAGAACCCACTTCTAGGTTGTTATCTTCATACTTCTTCAAGATCATAGCAATTGACAAGTGGATCAAAGCCATCTCGCTGACTTCAGTGATCGAGTCGGAATCACTCCCATTAAAGAAAGTAAACTCCTCCACAAGCTTGGTGAAGGTGGACTTATCTACACACTCACCGAGTTCAGTGCATCCTTCTGCTAGGGCTTCCCTGTCTCGGGACAGGGACTTGAATCCCGAAGTCCAGCTGACATTTGGATGGTTTTTGATCAACTTGTTTGAGTTTTCATCCCAACTGTCGACCACGGACCAGCCTCTCTTTTCATCCATCCTGTACAACTTATAATGGTAGCGGAACTTTACCATCTTTTGCCTGATCCACCTATACACGACTCCGTTGTACTCATAGTCAACTACCGGTATCCTTGTGTGGTAGAGCAAGAGGATCCTATCTCCGTTTACAAAATCAATTTCAAACCGCGTTACCATCCAGCTTAAGTACTGCTTGACTACACAGAACTTCTGCAAGTGATTTTTCTCGTCATAAACCTCTCTCTTGGATGGCAACAAAGTCTTGTTGATAGTGATCAACTCCCGGAGCAGGGACCGGACAGTCCCTACTAGCACTGGCATCCCCAAACCTTGTGACTGTATCGGCAGGACGATTATAGGATTGGCCTTCTTGAATGCCTCCCGCTTTCCATGACTCTCATATGACGGATACGCTATGATAGACCCGCTGAAATTTTTGCATATCAATGGGAACACCTGAGCCTTTCCGCTTTCGTAGACTGGGGGTGGGACGTCGTCTTGAACTGCCTCTTCATATGATGGTTGCTTTTTTTCAAACATTACAATTGGATATGGCCTAGCTAGTATACTAGGTAAATCTTGGTGGGTCTTCCAGACGCTTAAATAGTACTTGCTGCTGCAGTTCGCCACGCCTACGACACAGCCTCACGAAGCACCTTTTACGTTCTGGATAGCATTTCGCACCAAAGTCCAAAATCATTATTATTTTCCCATTGTCGATTCAAAACACCCTGTTCTGGCGGACCACGAAAAGCGGTGTATCCGATCTCTCCGCCATTAAAAAAAGTTACAGTATCATGCTTTCTTCGACCGTAAGGAAGGATATGTTTCGGGTATCGATCAATCAGGCCGTGGGTCGCCACTGGTTCTCGACTTCTTCGGCCCAATTGCAGACCATTGGGAATATCGCTGCGAAAAATGCAAATCACCTCCAGAAGGAAACAAAGTACCCCGTGATAGACCATGAATATGACTGTGTTGTTGTTGGAGCAGGAGGAGCAGGATTGAGAGCAGCGTTTGGGTTGGCTGAGGCTGGATTTAAGACCGCCTGTTTGTCCAAGTTGTTCCCTACCCGGTCCCATACAGTTGCCGCACAAGGTGGTATAAATGCTGCATTGGGTAACGTCCACGACGACAATTGGAAGTGGCACATGTATGACACTGTCAAGGGCTCTGATTGGTTGGGCGACCAGGACGCTATCCACTACATGACTCGTGAGGCGCCCCAGTCCATCTACGAGTTGGAGAACTACGGGGTCCCTTTCTCCAGAAACGACAAGGGCAGAATTTACCAGAGAGCCTTCGGGGGTCAGACAAAGGGCTTTGGAAAGGATGGTCAGGCATATAGAACGTGTGCTGTTGCCGATAGAACAGGCCATGCCTTGTTGCACACTCTCTACGGGCAAGCGCTCAGACACAACACGCATTTCTTCATCGAGTTCTTTGCCTTGGACTTGTTGATGCAAGACGGCGAGTGTGTTGGTGTCATTGCCTACAACCAGGAAGATGGGACTTTGCATCGGTTCCGTGCCCACAAGACCATTTTGGCTACCGGTGGGTATGGACGTACGTACTTTTCGTGCACCTCGGCCCACACTTGTACTGGTGACGGTAATGCAATGGTTGCGCGTGCAGGATTGCCATTGGAGGACATGGAGTTTGTCCAGTTCCACCCCTCAGGGATCTATGGATCCGGTTGTTTGATCACAGAAGGTGCCAGAGGTGAAGGTGGATTCTTGGTCAACTCCGAGGGTGAAAGATTTATGGAGAGATACGCACCATCCGCCAAGGACTTGGCTTGTAGAGACGTGGTCGCTCGTGCTATCACCATGGAGGTCAACGAAGGAAGAGGTGTTGGACCAAAGAAGGATCATATTTATTTGCAATTGAGTCACATCCCACCAGAGGTTCTCAAGGAAAGATTACCTGGTATTTCCGAAACAGCACACATTTTTGCGGGTGTGGACGTCACCAAGGAGCCAATACCTATTTTGCCAACCGTGCACTACAATATGGGAGGTATTCCTACCAACTGGAAGGGAGAAGTTTTGGACAGAGACGAAAACGGCAACGACGTGGTTGTTCCTGGCTTGTTGGCGTGTGGGGAGGCAGCCTGTGCCTCTGTTCACGGGGCCAACAGACTCGGGGCCAACTCCTTGTTGGACTTGGTCGTCTTTGGAAGAGCTGTTTCTCACACCATCAGAGACAGCTTGACTCCGGGAACCCCATTGCATCCTGTTTCCGCCGATTTGGGCAAGAGCTCCATTGAAAACTTGGACCTGTTGAGAACTGCAGACGGTGAAAAGTCTACCGCACAGCTTAGAGTGGACATGCAGCACACCATGCAAAAGGGCTGTGCAGTGTTCAGAACCCAGGAGACCATGGACGAATGTGTCAAGCACGTCTACGACATTGACAAGCAATTTAGAGACAACTTGAAGACAAAGGACAGATCTATGATTTGGAACCTGGACTTGGTGGAAACCTTGGAATTACAAAACTTGCTTCTGTGTGCTACCCAAACCGCTGTTTCGGCAGCTGCCAGAAAGGAATCAAGAGGGGCACATGCTAGAGACGACTTCCCTGACCGTGACGACGAAAAATGGTGGAAACACACTTTATCTTACCAAACTAATACAGGAGACGCTGTGAGATTGGAATATAGAGACGTTGTCAAGACCACTTTGGATGAGGGTGAATGTGAACCTGTTCCTCCAACCGTCAGAGCTTATTAAAAGTGTATATAGCCAAGATTGCATTATGATTATGAATATGGATATTATGATTTGCTTTTGTAGGTGACGGGCAAAACCAAAATAGACTGAATATATATACTCAAGATAGAATTGCTGAGAAGATACCGAGTATACATGAACATACCACATACTCAACAAACAACATACACGGTACTGTCACCTATAAATCGCTTTTGCTGCAATGTCTCACTTTTAATATGTAGACCCCATTCACATCACCAACGAAATTTGCTACCATTCACCTTATACCACTATTCTGAGCTACTCCCAAGTCTAAGTACCCACTTTCTAGTATCACTACTCTCTTTTCTTGGGTGTTATTTTCTTGGGTGTAGCACCTAGCAGTCCAAGATGTGGCTACTTTTATGGATGCGACACATATGTCGCGCACTCTCAAATACAATTTCTAATACCAACAACATTTTGTTGCCACCAACACTATGCCACCAAAAGCCGATTGGGATAAATACATCCCGCCATCAGAAGACGACGAGAAAGCCAATGAGAAGATTGTTCCCTTGAGTGAAGGAGACATCCAAGTGCTTAAGACATACGGAATTGCGCCATACGCCGCTGCCCTCAAGCAATTGGAAAAGGACTTGAAGAAGATCGAAGAAAGAATAAAAGAAAGCATTGGAATCAAAGAAAGTGACACAGGGTTGGCCCCACCACACTTGTGGGACGTCATGGGCGACAAGCAGAGAATGAACGAGATGTGTTTGCAGGTTGCCCGTTGTACCAAGATCATTGAGGCCACTAACTCCCTTGAAGGGATCAGCTTCACACTGAGTGCATTCAAGAACGCAGACAATAGAACCAAATACGTCATCAACATCAAGCAGATAGCAAAGTTTGTTGTTGGCTTGGGTGAAAGAGTTTCTCCCACCGATATCGAAGAAGGAATGAGAGTGGGTGTTGATAGACAAAAGTACGAGATCCAGTTGCCATTACCGCCAAGAATCGACCCATCTGTCACCATGATGACCGTTGAAGAGAAGCCAGACGTGACGTATCTGGACGTTGGGGGCTGTAAGGAGCAAATTGAAAAGTTGCGTGAAGTTGTTGAGTTGCCCTTGTTATCTCCAGAGAGATTTGTCAAGTTGGGGATTGACCCACCCAAGGGGATCTTGTTGTACGGACCTCCAGGTACAGGTAAGACCTTGTGTGCACGTGCTGTGGCCAACAGAACAGACGCCACGTTTATCCGTGTCATTGGGTCCGAGTTGGTGCAGAAGTATGTTGGTGAAGGTGCCCGTATGGTACGTGAGTTGTTTGAAATGGCCAGAACAAAGAAGGCATGCATCATCTTTTTCGATGAGGTGGACGCCATTGGAGGTGCCAGATTCGACGACGGGGCAGGTGGTGATAACGAAGTTCAAAGAACCATGTTGGAGTTGATTACACAATTGGACGGGTTTGATCCAAGAGGAAACATCAAAGTCATGTTTGCAACTAATAGACCAAATACCTTGGATCCAGCCTTGTTGAGACCAGGTAGAATAGATCGTAAGGTGGAATTCTCCTTGCCTGACTTGGAGGGACGTGCTAATATCTTCAGAATCCACTCAAAGACCATGAGTTGTGAGAAGGATATCCGTTGGGAATTGATTTCTAGATTATGTCCAAACGCAACAGGTGCTGAGTTGAGATCTGTTTGTACTGAAGCTGGTATGTTTGCCATCAGAGCTAGAAGAAAGGTTGCCAATGAAAAGGATTTCCTTAAGGCTGTTGATAAGGTCATCAAGGGTAACTTGAAGTTCAGTTCTACCAGCCAGTACATGCAATATAACTAGAAGTATCGAATATATGAGAATGAATCTGTCACTGTAGAGGTTGTCTAGGAGGTTGACCAAAGAATTGTTCTGTAGTCATGTCTACGGTTAGCCTGGTTTTCCGTCAGGTAATCAAAAGGTGGTGATGTCTACACCAAAAGCAATAAAAACTCAATCTATTAAAACTCTTATGTACACTGGCCACACCTGCCAGTTCCTCACTAATCCCACCAACTCACGCAACCCATGCCTTCTGTCTGGCAACTGGCCATCAAAGCGTATGGAGTTCTGGTCTTTTCTTCTTCTTCAATGCCCAACGCTTCATTGGAGCTCTTTGGTTTTATATTCACAAACACTTCTTCCTCCACTCTGAATCTGATCTTTTCGTTAACATCTATAAACAACTCGGTGCCGTCGTCAGGTATCCAAACCCATGCCTTTTCCTTCTGTCTGAACTCACAGCCTTCAAACAAGAGGTTCTTGGGAATAAAGATCTCATCAAAGAAATCCAATCTGACAGTGATTCCCTCTGCCTTACAGTCCTTGACCCATCCGGTGAGAATCTCTCCAACAAATGGTTTCCACACAATACATCTGAACTTGACTTCGACGAAACTTCCTCCGTCACCAGGTTTGAGAAGCCCATCTTGGATGTCTAGCAAGTCCCACACAGAAACAACAAGGCCGAGCTTGTGGACAACTTTGTTGGAGTATTTCTTGTGAAGTTCGTCTGTGATGGCATGTTGGATGGGTATATTAAACGTGTGTGGTGGAACACGGACAAGATCACTGATCTCTGTTAAGATGTACATGGTTGATTTTTTGTTAGTGAGATGAGAAGATGTAATGTAGCGCTTGGACTGAGGAGCATAATCTGGCCAGTGTCGATTTTAGACCCAAAATTCCACTACTTTAGCTATTGAATGATATCAGTATGTTGGATTGTATAGGGTGATTGGCCAATTGGAAAGTTTTCTAGTGTAGTTTTTTGTTGAGCGTGGCATGTACTGCTTTACCCAGCTTTGATTTCAGTCTCACATTGAAAAACAAGCATCAATATGGGGCAAACGTCCGACAGAAGGAGTGCTTCCGGCAGAAAAGCAGCCAGCTACTTGCATACGAGTCAGGTTTCATCACCGAAGAAGACTTCAAAGGGTCTAGACGTGAAATCCACACTCCTGCTGTCGAGCAAGATCACCAAACCCAAGCATGGATCAAAAGCATCTCAAAAGCAGTCTCGAACAAAGTCCAAGGGTAAAGAGTGGAAAGATGACAGTTTATCGGAGTGGGACCCCAATCATTTTAGGTTGTTTGTGGGTAATTTGGGCCCAGATGCCAACGACGAGTTGTTGAACGAGGCCTTTGGCAAGTACCCCACCATGTCCAAGGTGAAGGTTCCAATAGACAAAAAGACAGGCAAGAACAAGGGGTTTGGATTCGTTGCATTTGCTGACCCCGACGATTACTTTAAGGCTTTCAAGGAGATGAATGGAAAGTACGTGGGCTTACATCCAGTGCATTTGCGGAGGGCAGAAACCAAGGTCTAATAAAAACAGCGAGAACAGTTTGGCTTTAAGCTGTTTCTTGGAGGAATTGAGCGATGGAGTACTTGGCACTCACTAATCATTCACGTACATTCAATAATGTTCTGTTTCTGTGTGTCTGATGACTTGTTTCACAACCAGCCGCGACCTAACGCTGAGTAGTTGACTGTGGAGAAGGTTGGGGCCCATGGACCTCTAAAGAAAGACAAATGGCATCCACAGTATACCTTCTTGTACCGCTTGGCAATCTTCTGGCCGCTTGACGCTCCTTAGGCCAAAATGGTGCTGGTTCGCTCAAATATGATGGTTTCCTCAGGTGCTGTCTACTTTGGTGCACAGGTGGTTGCCAAAAAGTTTGCAACAAAATCTCGAGTGCTGCCACACCCTCTAATCTAAAACGGTTAACCACAGAAACACAGGTATACTCTCTTTTGCATTACCATGGATTACGCTTACTATATAGAGTCGACTGTTTTTAACACAGCGTAGCGTTGGGTGAGCTTCGCTTGGTTGAACATTTGCATCACTAGAATTGCCACCCTCCAAATCAGCGTCTAAATTTGATATACACATGACATATCATTTCCCGTAGTTGTAGAATACTTACGTAACGGCCAGAGGTGGATTTGACCTGGTTGCTTTGAAGAAACTGCCAAAGTCAAATCGATCGTGCTCATACACAACAGTCCGACTTTGTTTCTCACTCAAATTTTTCAACCACCATAATGAGACTCATGCTCTTGGGAATCCAGCGGCCATTGGGCCAACGGTCATTCCATTCGACCATCCAGCTCCTCAAGAGTGCACCTAAGAAGGGGCTCCAACCCAAGAAACCTCAACAACCAACTTCCCCTCAAGCAAGCAACGTTCCTTCGGCATTTACCAAGAACGACCTTCCCACACCCGGTGAGTGGAACGAGATGAAACAACACATTCCTGGAGAAAAAGTCCTTACAAACAAGGTTTCTGATAGAGTACCCAAGTTTCCCTTGGCCAAAGAAGTGGTTCCTACCCTTTTGCCACGTCCTGGAGTGCCCCAGGTCGGCAAGGACTTTACCTTCAGGCAGGTGATCCAGATTCTCCAAAACAAGAAGCAACCCGAATTAATCTACGAGAGTGAGCCTCACAGACTCTACTTCTTAGCATGTTTCTGTTTGGCTATTGTTTTTGCGGTTTACGGGACGGTTTTATCTGAATTTGCAGTGTTCCAATCTAACAAGGACTACGAAGAAAATACGACCGAGAGAGGAGAGGCTGTCAGAAAAAGAGAATGGATACTTTCGCTTATTTCATACGGTTCAATGGGTGCAGTTGCCTATGCAGCAGCCTACTTCCTTGCCAAGTTCCCAACTAGATTGATCAGGAGAATGTGGTACATGCCGGGACCAGTTGAGCATGTCAAGTTCACTACGTACCCTATGATCCCAGGCAGACCAACACCGGTTATTACTGTTCCATTGGAGCACTTGGTGCGTAGACACAAGGCCCGTGTATGGACCGGAAAGGGTTTCTACGGAACGGCAGACAACTCCATGTTCTTCTTTGTGTTGAAGGAGAAGACCACAGGAAAGAACTGGGTCATTGATAGAAAGGGCTTTTTCTGGGGCGATGGTAGAGTATTTGACTTTTTGTTTGGCAAGGAGACCTTGGCCGCTGCTGAGGCGGGAATTCCATACGATGAGCAGATTGGAATCATGCATCGTGAGGTGAAGAAGAAGAAGAAGCAATTGAGAGACGAGCACGGTATGTTCTACCAGTTTAAGTTAGGAGCAAAGGAAGTCAAGAGCATAGGAGGACTGTATGCAAAGCTGCTTGAGAAGAAGAAGAAGTAGGTGCACAATCTGAGTGTGTACTATCTGAGTGTAGTTCCACCTGGTTGAAGTTTGTGAAAAGTAAATTTTCATATGGTCGAGAAATACAAGAAAAAGCCCGTAAAAATGGTTTTCAATGAATGAAGTTGTGCATTATAAAGTGAGATTGTTAAAGATTGAATAGACCATTGTACCATGAATGGTAATTTAAGGTGAGTTAGGTGCTTTGGGTCTAAGCTGATAAGACTTGAATACTTAATTGGAGAAACTATAATGGTAGAGATTTTACTTTTTTACGGTAATTTGCAAAATAGCAATGACAGAATCTGCAACCAACACTTTTGCAGACAGATATCTCCGCATGGAAAGACATTGGCTCAAGTAAACTAGTCACACCAACATCCAAAGTGCCAGGGTACCATCCAATTCACCATCCAACCACCACTCCAACCACCACTCCAACACCGTTTCTGTCAAACAGCAAATCAACAGTATACTGGCCTTCTCTGACACAAAGAGAAGTGCGTTTGCGATCTGCACCCTCGTGCTCACGTGGTTGACGTCACAGATCAACACAATTCACCACCACTCCCCAGCAACATTCCTCCTACACATTCCACCTATAAGCAGCACGTGCACATAGGGTTCACCCACCTCATCACCCAGGTTACCATTTTGGCTGAAAAATCTGTGCTTCGAACCGTTCGACGAGTTTCGGAACTTCCCCTCCGCACTGCGCTACAAACCATCTGCCTTTTCTTAACCAATGACTTTGCCAACACAAGATCCTTAATCTGACTACGAAAACTTTGCAATTCTCCTTAACCGTCTGCGCCCACTACTCCTATTTTTGTATTTCCCATGATTTGGGCTTGCTAGCTGCCCCTCATTTCATGTTTACTTCATGTATATAGGTACTATGTCTACAGTACCACAAATCTGTATATAAAAGCAAGGTATCAAGAGCAAGTGTAAGCGAAAAAACAGCCATAAAGTCTATTCTGCGACCACCCACGTCGGCGCACACACCGTGAAACAAGGATTAGACGACCTCTGAAGGTCTGTTTATCTGTAGCAAGGAAATGTTGTGTGTGCCCATTGGCTTTCCAACGGTCTTTTTTTGTGTAACAGAACACCGGACGGAACTGGAAGCTTTTGGAATAATCAACAAACATGCAACAGTCGAGAAACGACAACAAGGGATCTCGACGATAGCGGTTTCTGCGCCAACAAAGCAGACATCCTAGGCATCTCATTGACGGTAGGCACAGTGTAGGAAGGATCTATGAGCAAAACAGTAACGATACACGTCAGCTGGGGGGCCCTGGCCAGTGCACCATCTCTCATTTCCGGTCTCACACTATCACTCGATACGTCTCCTGCACACACACCCCTAATTTCCCTCTCTCAAAATTTGCCTCCTTCCATTTTTTTCAAAACTCCTTAATTGCTGTTCAACTCAAACATGGCCGCCAGCTTAAAAGAGGTTAAGATGACCTCCAGTAAACGGAAGCTTGCCGAAATAGAGAGCATACGGAACCACAAGAGGCAAAAGGGTAGGGATTCTGGCCGTCAATCCACGACACCACCTTCGCCTCCTATAACTTCCGGAATCGACAAGGACTGTATCCATGAACACAAGAACAGCAACAACAGCAGCAGCAGCAACAGCAGCAGCAACAACAATACCCAGCACCACAACCACCACTTTGATTACGAGAACTCCCCATTGTTGACACCAAAGAATGACGAGGACGACTTACTAATCAATGATGAAGCTAACGATAACGAACATTATGACAAAACCAACACTACGACGCCAGCTACGACCGCACCTTCGACCACCTGTACATCTCCCAAGAAGGACGACGGGGACATTTATACCAAGATCCAAACTAATCCAGACTACATTTCACTTACATCTTCTCATAGACTTCTTAAACGCAGCGAGTCGCTCATACTGCTGGACATTGTACGTTTGCTGCAATTACAATCGGAAATCTCGTCGATTGAATCCAAAGATGAAGTGTTACTGTTTGTTATGAAATTAATGAAGAACGAGTTAAGATTACCAAAGCCCCAGAAGATATTGAAGGCACCCACCGTTGACTGGTCACGGTACCATCCTTCGCTTAACGGGGTCAAGGAGGAGATAGAGAAAGAGTTGAAACATGATAAGGATTTGCTTTATAAAAGAGTCAAGATATTTGGCGAGAATTAGCAGTTGTATATAGAATACACGAAGAGTGTGCTGAGGGCTACGGCTCAAGGCGCACTGAGCTTATGAGAATAAGCGTAAACAGCTGTGGCCCTACGTCACTCGTGTGCTAGCACGAGTGTATATGTGCTTGCAGCTGGTGGCTTTGGCTGACTCCTGGCCACTAGCAAGCACTTCGCACCCAGCCAGACTTCCCTGCCATACAGCCAGACTTTCCTGCTCGTCGCAGTTTCCCCAGCCTTCCATGTCCTACTCCCCTCCCTACAAAAAAAACCAAACATCAGCGCTATCTCCAGCCTACGACAGACCAGTCGCCACCACCGCCACCACCGTCGTCCTCACCAGTCAGGTCGACCACAGCCTCCTCCATTGGCCTAAGGGCCCACTACGTACCTATATAGTGAATGTTAAAAATAGATAGATCGGAGTAGATTGCGAGCGAGGGATTGAGCCCGTACGTCCACTGAAACCGCACCAAAAGAAACGTCCAACCTGTCAACCCGCACAGCGTAAAGAACTCTGTGTTTACACTCGGTAGTCAACGATGTTTACATTACACCTCACATGATACGCTAGCTGCATCTACCTTCCTGTTATACCCTCCAACCGCTATTGATACCCCTCCAACCACTTCTGTCCTTGTCCCCACTCCCTTGTTGTCGGTACCCGAAAATTGCTAACTATGGAAAATAAACAACATCACAAACACAACTTTTTGAAAGGAGGCAGGGAGAGATTGCAAATTTGCAAAATTATGTTACTCCACTGCAGGAGTGTTCCAACCTGCAGACAACCGTGCAGACACTAGGTGGTGGATTGTAAGATGTCTGTCAACTAGAGGTTCTACGTATAAACCAAGAGTATTATTGAGAAGTGGGTGTTCTTGTAAAGTGGGTGTTTTGAGAAGTGTTATTTAGAATTATAGTATTGTTACTTTGTAGTGCTATTTAAGTGCTATTTTGTAATGAGTGTTATTCTAAAGTAAAGTTTGCGTGTTAATGTTTACGAAGACTGTTTACTACGAGTTTACTATGAGTGTATAGGATGAGTGCTTCTGTTAGCTTCAATTTCATCTGTCTATCTCAATTGCTTCTGTTTACAAATAGTTCTTCTGTTTACCAGTGCTTCTGTTTATCATGATTATTTACTTGATTTTTCACGGGCACAGTTCATTTTTTAGGCAGTTGTGAGTGGCATCAGAATTGAGTGGCTCCGATCGACATCATTGTGAGTAGTATTTCATAGGCACCTTTTGCATATGCTGGCGGTCCTAATGATTTATTATCCACACGCCTACAATAGTATGAATATATTGCAGATAATATCACAGATAATCAGAATAAGCTGTCATGACAATTTGATTTGCGACCAGTTCATATGGAACCAGATCAACTCTTCAACTACGCTTATAAAAATACCCTTTATTAGTACCTATTTCTTATTCTGTTCTTCACCTTCGTCTTCGCTATCGGTCACAAGAAAAGCATCAGAGTTTGCAGGAATATCGGAGTTCAAAGGCTGCCACTTCTTTTCTTCAACCTTCTTTTCTTCTCTCTGTGGGATCTGAGGTAAATCCTTGTCCTCATTGTTTAAACTAATCTTGTTGTTGAATTCGTATTGGTTGATGATTTGTGGATCTTCGTCGAATCTGGTTTGTCTTCTGCCGTTATACGATGAGCCACGTAATGCACCAAAGAGCTTGCCGTCTTGCTGCTGGTTGTTCTTTGCAGGTTCGTCACCCAAGTTGTCAAACTTCTTGGCCAATCCACTGACCCAGCCGTTGAGAGTACTTCTAGCGTCTTCCAAGCCTTGGGAAAATGTTTCTTTCAATTGTTCGAATTCGTCTGGACTGTCCTCAACAGGATCCTCGTTTCTGCGGCGAGCGTCTCTCTTGTTTCTTCTTCTCTTGTCCTCCAATTCAAACTGCTTCTGCAACTTTCTGGCAAGCAATTCGTCTTCTGTGAGACCGCCTCCGCCGTACTTGTCCCCCACATTCTTCTTGGCTGGGTTGACGGCCACTGGAGTGGGGATTTCGGGCTTGAACTGTGGGTCCGAGAGGTACAACAAAGCATTGAACGCTGGGTCAACCTGCCCCTGCGATGCAATCAACACTGCAGTAATGATCTTCTCGTCTTGGTTGGGAAATGCTTCCTTCAAATCATTGGTGATTCTGGTGATTGGGCTCACTGGACGTGGCGGAGGTGCTGGTGCGTCCTCCTCCTCTGGAGCTGCCGCCTCGCTTTCTTCCTTCTTACCCTCCTCTTTCTTAGGTTCCTCGTTCAATGGAACTTCTTCCGTCTTCTCAAGGTCAACAGGCTCGCTGGAAACAACCTTTAACTCTTCGGTCTTCTTCTTACTCATAGTGTGCTGTTCTTAATTTAAAAGGTCACCTATCTTTTAGTCTCGACGCCCCCTCAGAATCAAACCATAGGATCGTGACGTGGAATACGACGCCCCGCGTAAATTTGGGTCCGAAATGTGCCCTATATAACGAACTGCCGCAGGGTACTGAAAAAAATCAGATAGATATTCTCCGACAATTTAGAGCTTAGCATGACTACAGATTTGTGCTGAGTGTGGACAGCGGAGGCATATAGAAGGAAGTCGTCTTCAGCTGTGTTGACTATTCAAGACAAGGAAGATGACTTCGGACAAATTTTTCATATCAAGGGTGAGCTTTGCACTCACTTCTGAATCCTGCTTCCGAGAACAGCTGGAACGTTCACGGGGATCTAGTAGCTTATCCGAGCCGGGAAAGTTGTCCCTAAGTAGTGGGTTAGTCTGTGGTCGTTGAAACCATTGATTTGTGCTATAACCGCATCAAAAAGGGAACACCTTGTTCTACAAGTCATCAGGTTGCACAAGAAGTGTCAGGATATTCCACTCTCTAGCACCAACAGCATCAACTTACGTCCCAAGAGACCTGTTAGTCAGTATACCTCCTATTCATATACGCACCCGGCCCGATCATTTCAATCCTTCTTAGTGAAATAACCAAACTGGTATGAGCACGTAATCGTATTCAAAATTGATCTCCCGTCTACAAATACCTCTATTCTCATTTATTATATGCAAGTACTTATTGTGAGTTCAATTCAGCTCTTCTCTTTTCCTTCACAGCCTTCAATTCTTGTTGTCTTCTGATGTAATCCAAGTTTTGACATTCTTCCCATGAGTGCTTGTCATGCTTGCAATCGACTGATGAGTTGGCTGATTGTCTGATAAGACAGGTTTGGTAGAGTGCATAGTAGGTAGCACATCTATCTCTCCAACGCAATGGAACCTTGTACTTTTGGAGGTCTTCTTCGGAAACTAAAGATGTTAGTAGGCTGTCGATGGAAAGATGGTTGCTAATTGCAAAATCTTCAAAAGTGATGCCAATATCCTGTATGTAGTTACAAGTGTACAAGTGTCACTTCACGGCTACTTTAATTATCGTTACTGTGCTAATCTTCTCTGGTAGTTGATCTAGGTTGGACTCAGACATGGTTTGATGTGTTTGAGGACTCAACTTCACACTGACATCACTAAAATCAAGGCAAAAACTTTGCATATGGCTTCTTCAAATGTATTCATTGGCATCTAGCTTAACCTCTCTATCTTAGGTACTTACGAAGTGGTGGGAATTCAGTAACTGACATGTTATGAATAGTGTTGTTGAATGACTTTTTTTGAACCAATGAAATTTGGTCAATACAAAATTTTTGTATGCAGGTTGCGAACTCTACCTAGGTATACCAGATAGGTCGGAAGCTGCAAAATCAGACGAAACTGACGAAATTGTAGGAGATGTATATTCGAATTACTAATTTGAAGAGGTCAATTTAATTGTTTGGTTTTTTCAGCCAATTTGTATAACTCAATTGTGGTGAAAGCGTGAATTGCTGCAACTTGAGGTTGCAGATATCTGCCAAATGCAACAGTTTTTCAAGATTTTATGCCAATTTCTTGAAGAATCGGTGGATGTAGACTATACAGAGGAGCTTGGAACAAGATTGCTAATCAGATACTACTTCACCTATGATGTTATATCTACGAAATTACTAAGGGGTTACTTTGAGCGGTGACGATGTGTGCAATGCTTCTGCTTCCACCTTTGAAGTTCCTCTACCACGAAAGGCTCTATTGAAATACTGCTGCAATTACAAACACGAGCAACGTAGCAGCTATTACACGACATCTGTAAACTAAGAAAGATACCCCCTTGGCATTGAAGGTGCTGGACTGGAACATGCTAAGTTGCATTCAAGTGACAGAGAGTCTTCGCTTCCCAATCTTGTAGAGCTCTTATGACATCCCATGTCCAACCCTTAAATCCTCCATATGCCTTCTGGAAAGTCCGTCTCCCATCTGGTTGCTACTTGTAACAGCTTCTGGTAAATCCTCAATTTTCACCTACAAATATTCATTTCAACGTACATTTCTGTTATTATCCTTTAATATACATGCCAATTTAGGCCTTATGAGCATCGAGTCTTTGCTTCAATGCAATGTAGATGCACTTGTAGTATTCATCCTTAGCAGATGCACAGAATGAGGTACCCTTGTCAAGACACTTGTAGTAACTGATCAAGTGAGCAGCGCACTTGTCTCTGCTGTGGAATGGAACCTTATTGTCATCCAAATCCTTTTGGGATGCTGAATGCAGTTAGTATGAATTCTTCTAGTCTAAGCGCGTGGTACTTACGAATAGCTGGAAACTCGTATTGCTCTGTATGACCTGCCATTGCCTTGTGTGGTGATGTTTTTTATGCTTTGTATGATTGGCGACGAAAAAATTGAACTCGGGTCTTGGTAATTGATTACGTAATACTATAGCGCAACACATCTAAAAGCAAACTATAACTGAGGCCGCTCACCAGGGATGCGACGGAGTAACGTCACCTAAAATAAGTCAAAAAGTTTATCCACTGGCGTGGGTACTGCCTGGTAATTTGAAGTCTTGCCACACAAAGTGTTTTCAACATGTTCCGGATTGCTGCAAAATTGCAGTTTCACAAGATAAGACAAAAAGTGGGTGTACGGTGAAATGCATCTGCGAATATCTGATTTGACTGAATTGCTTATTCTGAACAGCTGAAATTGGTGTGCATTGGTACAACTTCTTAGTGGTATCAAGAAAATCAGAAGACTCGGTATCTTGAAGAGGGATAATACGTTTTAGACTTTCCGGAGGAGTTCTTCCAATAAAGGTGTGCAGGTCTAAATCCCGTATTCTCTCCAAACTTTATACCATTATCTTAAGGTAATCCAATGAAGTTTATGAGGATCGGATTAACTTAAACTTTTCCGTCTCAGCCAATGATCCAAAAGTCAATTCTGTCCAAAACTTAGTGAAATTCCAAAAATCCTGGAACTTAAAGTTCAATGCACTTATCTTTTACCCTATGAGTGATTAGATGAGTCGATACGTGACTGCATGACTCCAGACTGATTCTGTGACTCCTAGAGTTCTTTGAATATCGGATGAGCTACCGAGTGGCAAAAGGAAAGATGTTGATACACCAGCAAAGCCATGATTCACAACCAGCGTTAGCAGTATCAAAACCTCTATGACTGAAGTGGTAGCCTTTATCTCGGTGGCAATTATGTGCTATGTTTAGCAGTCAGACAGTACGTGGGCTTGCTCATAACACCTATAGTGGTTAGTTGGGTGAGACTCTGAGTTATTTCTCCAACGCTCCAATCGAAGCATCAATATCGTCAGAATCTTCGCTACTGAATGCATTACGGTGTGCTGTAATAGTATGCTGAGGTGAATAATATGTCCAAGTGCGGTAAATCAAGGAAGTGCTAATTAAATATTATTTTGATATTTTGCGGATATGCAGTATATGCAATGGGGTGCAGCAAAATCCCGCACGATTCTCTATAAATTTGCAGCAATTCTCATTTTATCACCAACCATTCGATGTACTTTACAAGATTTCTCTCCATGACCGGCTTGTTCCAAGAAGCCTTTGATACCTCTAAGGAAAGTGTTGTTCTCTACGAGAAAGATGGTACTCAGTTGATAAAAGCTAAAACTTTCAGAGCAGCTCATCATACGCTCCCTGGAGCTAGGTCTTTTATGTTGACAAAACAAAGCTGTAAAGACCTTCGGATATTCTTAAAATCAGAGGTTTACATCTCAGATCCAGCTACTATTAAGTTTCTCGAAAAAATCGGGTGCATCGAACCTCCTATCCCGGCTTCCATACCTGGCTTTATGATAGATTCCCCAGACCCTCCGACTATGTGGGACAACACCGTACAATTTTACTACAGTCTTTCAGCATGGTGGTCGGACGGTTGGGAGGATGGAGTTGGTGACCATTTGATACCAGATGTTGTTTGCAATGTTGCCCCACCCGAACTACTCTTTGAAACTGAAGGTACCAGGGTTTACACTTGGGGCTGCTGCGAGGGTGAAGAGGACTACGACTTCTGTCTTATCCCTGACCACCCAATTTATGCCATCAAGGTCATGGACTCAAAGTTCCCAACGGAAGAGGACCCAGAGTTAGTAAAACTCGCTAAAGATTTAGGTTTGGCAATGAAAGGGGAGAACGAGATTGGGTATCTCAACTATTTCATTTTTGATAGAGAGTACGATGAAGAACTTAAGAAATTGGGCTATTTCCAGAAGCTAAAAAATTACTACAACCTGTTCAAAAAATATACCTGGAGATCCGATTAAAAGAAATTTGCAGCCAAAATTCAACCTCACTTGTGGAAACCAAGTCTTACGATCAACCCTTGAGATCAGGATTCGGTTTTCAATACGGTGCATTTCGAGGACCTAAGCGTTCGGTATTGCTTCTTGCTTATGCTACTTGTTCTTAAATTAAATAATATTAAGCTTTCTATGTATTTACCTAACTATTCAGGAGCCATTCCAATGGTGTAATCAGTCTTACACAACTTGCGTCTGAGAACCTTTCCGCATCTATAAAATATGAAAGGAATAATAGCCATAGCCAACGAAATAAAGGCCAACAACCAACTGGCCCATTGGAGACCCAATCTGTGGTACATTTGGGTAATGAACAATGGGAAGGCGGCACCACCAGCACTTCTTAAAAAGACCTTAGTAGCCAAGGCAGAGCTTGCAACTTTAGCGTAAGTATCAATGATGTAGTTGTTCAATGAGTAGTAGATAAGGACCATTCCGTACCCAAATGCAATTCCTGAGGAAGCTGGACCAACCCAAATGATATGCTTGTATGAAGTTGCACCCAAGATGAAAAGCGCAATACATGGGAATGGGCATCCAATCATAGCCCCAATAAGCCTATCTTCAGGGGTAGGAGATCTTCTCTTGCACATAGCAAGGTACTTCTTCTCAATGATTGGGGTACTTGTTAACGCTAAGAAAGCACCAATCAAAATTGGAATCATCATGAGTCCGATTTTATCGTCTTCAAATCCGTACAATTCGTTGAAGATAACGGGGTAGGCATAGAAGAAGGCATACAAGAGGGAGTACACCAAAGCAACGTAACCACACATCAAATCTAAAATAGGCTCTTCAACGACAAATCTCAAAGGTCTAATCAAACAGGTATTCACCAACTCCTTGAATGAGAGGGGACTAACTTCTTGTTCAGTCATAATCTTTGGGTTCCTGGTTTCCTTTCTCATCTTCTTAGCTCTTTTCTTGAGAATCACAGGAGCATAGGTTTCAGGCATCAAACACAAGATGACCCAAATAACAAAGGCGAAGATCATGTTGACCCAAACAATCCACTGGTACTTCTTGGTGTTGACGGAGATGAAACCAGAGACCACACCACCCAAAACTGGACCGGAATATGGGGCAAATGAAAAGAATGCAATGGCCAATGATCTGGTTTCATTGTGGATGTCCACAATACTGGCTGCAACGTTAGACAAGGCACTCGCTGAGAAAACACCACAAAGGAATCTGCACACCAACAAAGTTCCAATGTTAGGAGCGACTGCACATGGAATGTTGAAAATAACGTAAAGACCAAATGACAAGATGTAGACTGGCTTTCTACCAATTTCTTCCGAAAGTGGGGCCCAGATAAGGGGTCCGACACTGAACCCAATGACCATTAATGACACTGTCAAAGTGCTGACTTCAGCACTGACATGAAAATGCGAATTGATCAAGGTAACTCCCAGCGCGAGACATGAACTACCAAAGGCGGCACATATCACCACCCAGGACAACAAGAAAGTGTAGAACCACTTTAAGGTAATATTCCAGTTGTGTGGGTTTTCTGGATCGTCAATCAAAAAAGTGACTAACTCAATTTCAGGGTCTTCAGTTGTGCCCTTGCTCTTATTTCTACCCAATGACTGCAAAGTCTCCATTCTCACCAACCCGGTGTTGGTTTCCAATCTAAACTCTTCAGGGAAAATGGGATCTTCCACCGGCACAAGGTGGTTATCTATGTTTTCATCAGCCTCTGAACCAAGTCCTAACTTGTTCAAAGACTGTGCAGTTTCTGTCTTCTCCAACTCCAATGTGTCATCAGAGTCTTCGTAAGCGGTGGGATAGTAGTCTTGAGCGTTTTCTGAATCTACGCTTGAAAGCGAAGTACGGGACAAGTTGTCCATATTGTTTTCTGATGCTGTATTGTCCATTGGATGTGATGATACTTCATTCTGCCGCCATTTTGTCTTCCTTATATACTTGCGTCAAGGAAAGGCTAATTCCGTGTGGGCACCGGATTCCCGGATGCGCATCTCGCGATTTGCAACCTCCAGATGTTACGCTAAAAATTCAAATGAACGCTTCACCAACAAAAAAGGACCACCTGAAGAACGTTAGAAGACATCAGGCGACTGCACTCTGGTGTTATGTTACTCCATTACCATAAGTGTAGCTGGCGGCCATCCGACATGTTTCCTGTAGTGTTCCGGTGCACTATCTGATTAATCAGCTTTGATAAGATGTCTCCGTTTCCGGAAGTGTAAGTGGAAAGATATCGCTTCGCTTGATCTGTGGCTTGGATTGCTTTGTAAGTATCTAAGTTCCGGAGTGCTCCTATTTACTCCCTTTCGATATTTGCTTCCTTAAGGAAATTCTTTTCCTGCACCGGAAACGGAAAAAATATTGACACAAGAAGATAGGCGTTCCACGGCTATCATTATCCGGATTTTAAATGCTAACGAAACCGTATCTCGGAGATTCAACGCATGGACAAGGGTTCTGATAAAGCTATCAGCCGGAGTGATTTAAAATCTATTCCAGTTCGGATATAACGATGTTAGCAGTCGATTGGTTTTGTGTGGTTAATAATTGTTTGCGCTTATTATTCTTACGCTTACATGTAATAATGCTGGTTGTTGATGCAAACATTCCAATTTGCCAATAGTTTTCGTAGATATTAGGTTTTGAATAAACTAATGCCAACTTCTCCTGCACCCTGCTCATTTTGCTCTAGGAGATGACCTCGCGTTTCTTGGGGTGTCAGCCTTGCCTGCCGAAAATAGATTACATGATATTTTGTGTATGCAATGTGCTGCAAAGAAGTCTTGAGTGTGGCTTGAGCTAAAGAAGGGTCTTAAGGGTTTTCCTACTGCTGGAGTTTCAACTTTAATAGAGTACAGATCACTCCTAATTACCATAACTGGAATTACTTTATTGGTGGCTACTTGCAAACTGTATGTTTTTCAATCAGTCTTCCAGGCGTATATATCAATTTCTTTCTCAAAACTGCTGTGTTATTTACATATCGAATCTTATTCTTGAACATCTGGTTAGTTACTTAATAATCATATATTCAAATATTAGACTACAGATCGTGTCTTGGCTTTATTGTGGAGTGCAACCTATTATCTTTCGAGCAAACATACTTTTCATTAACCGAGTTCGGAGTAGCAGATAATAGAAGAGCGCAGCTCCTGCGGTAGCAAGTTTTCACAGTAAGAGCCAAACTTATGATTTACATGATATCAGTAAGATAATATTATCAATGCAGTTGTCATATCTAAATATATAAATCAATTATACCTTCTCATCGTTTTTTTCCCTTAACTCGTTACGAGCTAACACATAAAATTTATGAACCATCCCAAGGATTGAGCCAATGACAACGAGGGTAAGAGCAATTGCATAAATTGTACCCATAACCCTAAAGAATGTGAAACCGTTTCCGAAGTTTCTGTAAAACTGAGTGTTTCCTAAAGACATTGTTCCGAAGGGGAAAGTCATCGACCAATAGCCTCTGAAATACTTAATCATTCCATGCTTTGTATGATCGATGTTAGGCCTCGAAGCAAAGGGCCAAGTCTTCGATAAAATTGAAATGACAGCTAAAAATGTCATGAAGTAACCAAACGAGATTAACAATAATCCTGCAAACGAACACACGAACAAGAGGATAGCTCCTATCAAATGGGGAATTACTTCACTTTCGTCGTGAAAAGTCCAGAACGCAAAGTAGGACTTAGGAATTTGACTAGAGGAAACAAGGGTGTACAAATTGTGACCCAACAGCAAGATTCCATATGCTCCTTGACCCAAGAAACCAATTGGCAAAAACATAGTAAATACCATGTTAGTAGGAGGAATCTTAAAAATGAGCTGCTTGTACATATTGATAGTGACAATCATGAAGCCCATGATAACAGCCACAGACCACATAATAAAAGTGATGGTCATTGTCAAGACCTTGAGCTTCAAAGTGGGCAACTCCAAAGCAAAAATGTTCCCTGACAGAGCAGCAACAGTCAAGGTGACAAGGGGCAACAACAAACCAAGCTGGACATCCTTAAGTTGGTAGTCCTTTTTAGAGTGTGCAGAGCGGTGAAACTTGGCAAAGTATGAGTAGTAAACTGTAATGCAGGCGGTGTAGCAAGACATGATCACAGCCAACCACCACAATACGAACACACCTACCACTCCGTGCTTCTTGTCTTTAACAAGGAAGTAAATGTAGTTCACCAAAGTGTTGTAACCCATTACATAGCATCCCATGAAGACCGACTGGGACACATCGAGGTTATACTTGATGAGCTTGGTCCTGTCTCTCACAATAGACAACACCATGAGAGTGGTGGTGGCTGCGAAAAAGACAAGAGCAAAGCCAAACATAATGTAAGAACAAATTTGCAACCAGTGAGCATCAAAAGGGAAGTTGCTAAAGATGTTGGCCGTAATTCCCGTACCCATAACCGTCGTAAAGATGGAAGGGGAAAACTGGTTAATGAGAATATCATCAAGCTTAACCATGAGCAGCCTGAACCCGCGTGGAGGCTGCTGTTGTTCGTGCAGCTTGACGGTAGTGTCGAGAGAGCTGTCAGACATTCGGTCAGGTGATAAGTCGTGTGCGATCAAAAAGCTCTATCCGGAACAAGCGGAAGCGGTGTATGCAGGAAAGTGTTTAGATTCTTCAAGTGTGGTGCGCCACAGTTTTTCAATCGATGATGTGATTGATGTCAAAGAGCCACAGTGTAGGTATTCTGGCGAAAATAGCTGAACGGCTGATTTGCAGCAATTGCAACTCTGAAAATGCTTCAAATTCAAAAATTCAAAAGAGATACACCTAAAGTTTGGTATATCTATAACGATACAGGGTGGATGAAGATAACAAGGGAGATGACGGTCACTTTATAGGCAAATCTTTTGGACGGAAAGCCATGGTAATCCCGCAAACTTCCTCCCCTTTCGGTTCGGAAACAGCAGTTCCGTGAGCACGGGAAATTTTTGGGTCTGCATTTACCTGATACCAGAGGGTGCCAAGTGCCCTGCGCTTACTGAAAACGGCTCTGATTTCCTGGTCAACTTCTTGGGAACACCTTCAAGAGGGGGTGTAGGAGCCGTTTTTGGTTGCAACATGCCTGCCGGATCGTGACTACTGAGCTCAGCACACCCTAGAGGATGTAGGAGACCTAAGAAGCTGGAGGCAATCCACTTCCAGCTTCTCCCGGTGGCGGTGCATGTGAGACGTCTGGAAAGTTTAAGATTTCTCCATGAAGTTCCACAACGAGGCTTCTTGGGCATCCCACTTACGCTTCCTATTTTGGGGTTGCGACTAAATACCGAGTTCCAGTAGCCGACAAACATAAAAATTAACATGCGAGCAAACTATTCATCAAAGGGGACCCTCAAACCAGCTGGAATATAGCATCTACTGTAGATAGTATTGTAGATGTGATACGATAAACCAGTAACTTGCTTCGAACTACATGTCCAGGGCAGCAACTGAACGGTCGCTCAGTTGGACCAAGGGCGCAAGTTACACCGACTACCGCCGCCTGCCATGTAAGCAATTCCTACACGTTTGAGGCTAGTACCTGGCTCATACCATCCATTAATCATCATATATCCGGTATTCCATTGGCTATATACTCGTGCCGCATAACATCTGAAAGTCGGATTGACTCTGACGCAATCACATTGTTGAATATGTTTGCACCGGCTAAAGCCCACTTTACATTAATGTGCCACCGCCCGTGCAGACAAATGGGGTCCAACCGTGTCCGAGCCACTCCCATACCCGAGGTTCAATATCCACTCTGAACCGTATACTATTATTTAATTAATATATTGATTTTGGGCGTTCGCTTACTTAGCCACTCCAACCATACCTAAAGTCATTGCCCAAGTTAATGTTGCCTCCAAAAGGTTGGAAATCTTCCTTTTTATTGAAGCTAGCAACTGGCGTTTGAGTAGGAGTTGGAACCTTCTCGTTGTTGGCAAACGCCTGGTTAGATTTCACGGTGTCAGTTCTCCATAATTGCGAGCCTACTTCTTCATTGTCCCACAAATTGTAGCCACGAGCAACATTCAACGCACCAACATTAATGGGATGCGACAAAAGTGTGTTCTGTCCCGGGCTAATGGCAGTGAGAGGCAGTGGTGATGGAGAAAGTGAAGGAGATGACACTTGGTGGCCTGCAGAACCTTGCATGTTAGGTGGTTGGATATCTGCGCTGGCGAGGCCCAGATTTTGCAAGCTGTTCTGTAAGCTAAGCACGTCGTTCAAATTGGACCCGATGTTAAGGCTGGCGTTGCTGATTGTTGGGGTGAGACTCCCAAGACTACCGTTCTGAAGACCTCCGATGTTGTTGCCCATGTTCATCATCAAACCATTGTCATTCAACGACGATACACTGCTATTGTTGAACAACCCATTGGTCCCCCACATGGAATTGATGTTGTTGATGCGGGGAAAGTTCGAGTAGTAAAGAGGCGTGCTCACAGTCTCAGATACAACTGGTTCTTGGAGCATAGACTCAGAAAGATATTGGCTCTGAGACGTCTGGAGGTGTGCAGGCTCATATGCCGTCTGCTCATACTGGACTGGGTCAAATTGTTGTTGCTGAGCAACCTGTACATCATACTGCTGAGAAAGCTGCTCGAAAGGTTGTGATTGTTGCTCAAATTGTTGAGGAGTTTGGTCATATTGCAGAGAAGTTTGGTCATATTGCAGAGAAGTTCGCTCATATTGCAGAGTTGCTTGCTCGTATCGTTGAACAGTTTCGTACTGGGAGGGAGGTTGGTCGTAGTGCTGCTGCTGTTCATACTGGAACTGCTGAAGTGCTTGAACCCTCTCAACGTTCTCATCTTCGACACGAATAGGAGCAGTGTTAATTTGGTCGTTTTCAGAATAAACTTGACTGTAATGGTGGCCAAAGTTGCTAGATGGGTGCTTTTCCTTCCGTTTTCTCAACGCATTCGCAAACCCTCCAAACTCAACAGAGGCTTGGAATTCATTGGTCTTAACAGGTTCATAGCTTGGGTCACTTTCGCTCTTGGAAATCTCCAAGCTGTTCTTGAGTTGAACATATTTCTGAATGGCAAATCTGAATGCTTCCTTCCACTTGCTCTCCAACTCTTGGCAGTAGTTGACTTCCTTCTTAATCTCGTCTTTCCAGTCTGGAACTACCTCAAACAACTTACTGAGTGTCTCGCTGGCCTTACCGCTAATGTAGCCGTCCTTGTTGAACATGGAGTCCTCTGTCGAAGGAATCAACAAGTCCAATAATGGCTTAATTTGGATCCACAATCCACTAAGTTCCTTTTTCTTGTTAGATGACTGCTTGATTGACGCTTCTATTTGTATGTTTTCGGTACGAATCTTTGCAATCGAATCGTGAACAGTTGTTATTTGCGTGGTGATTTTTTGGAGCTCTGTGTGCTCTGTTGACTTAGCGTGCTTCACCTTTTCCTTAATCTTTTGCAACTTTGCTTCAAGGTCCTCTTTCTTAACTTCGTACATATGAATGTCTGCTTCTAACTTGGTAACATGCTTCGATACTTTGGACTTGTCAAAGTTGAGTTCGTTCTTTTTCTTTTCTAATGACTTAACGTTCAGTTCCTTTTTGATTCTGGAATCATGCTCTGCTTCAAACTCTCTTTTTAACTTTTGGTATTCGGCGGACAAATTCTTCAACTCGTCTTGTGATGAGGCTTGCTGAGATTTGTACTCTGCATTGATCTTCAAAATTTCATTTTGGAAGGCAATCAAGTAGTCGTCGAGCTCTGCAGAATTTAAGCTCTGCACTTGCTCAGCTGAAAGGGAGTCCAAGTCCAATGGTTCACGGGGAACAGGCAATTCAGCTTGAGGTTCAGGTTCAAGTTCCAAGTGCGGATCAATCGGTTCCAAGTATATACAGGCGGACTCCGACTTGAAGTTGGTGAGCGAATTCACAGCAATGATGCGGAGTTCATATAGTTGCGGAGACAAGTTGTTAAGCTTACACAGCGTGGAAGCTATGGTAGCTGTCTCATGTCCATTAATGACCAAAACATAGTACAAGTTCTCGTGTGGACGAACTTCGATGTCCCAGTGCACCACTGCCGACGAAGACGTGATAGAATCTATGCAAACTTGGGGGGTATGTGGAATCTGTGACAGGAGATCTTGAACAAGGTCATCGACCGGCTTTCTGATGATCTGGATGCCTCGAAAGAGCATCCAGATAATCGATGGAATAAGGGTGATGAGTAGCTCGATCATGTCGTTCAAATTTTCATTCGTTCTGTTTTTATGTTCCCGTCACGTGAAAAGGGCCTCCAGTCGTGGGGCAAATTCTACCCACATAATAACTAAACTGGTAGAGGGTAATGGCATATTTCCGGTGGTTTCAACTAGCTACACTACAACTAGCTACACTATTTTAGTGTTTGGTGGGACAACCAATCCCGTATTGCTTGTCGCTTGCTGCAGGCATACCTGTCAAACTCAAAGCCACGGTATGGAGGGGCTAACGGAAAAACTTCTGACTGCGACAGACAATAGCAAGCACAGGAGCAGCCATCAAAATACGATCCCAAATGAAACTAAATATAATATATTTGTACGTTTTCTAGTATATATTCAAAGCTTTAGGGATGCTGAATTGGATTGTCTACAACAGTTAGCACCCCAACTACTGCAGATGTGGCCATGTTTCGTAAATATTACATCCAGTTCTCTCAATCTCTTCAGTTATACAGCATCATCAGCAACTAGCCTTAATCTTTTTATTTTATTTAAGTATCAACATATACACTCATCTAAGTGGCTTCTGAATCAAAGTTGCTAACAATCACCTCCAGAGGTATCAAAAGAATCAATAATGAAGACCCTCTTTTTTGCAGCCATTTTGTTTGATGCGGGAGTACCAACCAAATTATAATATTTCGTAAACTGGCAATTTCCCGACCGTGGTTCCTGCCTTAACCTCAACCGCTTCCTAAGTGAGTAAAGGGTAGTCGTCTGGAGTAAAAATACCATTTCTGTTCTCGACCCACTCATTGTTTGGCCCGGCAATTGACTGGATGTTCAACTTTCCAGTTGGAGTGCATGGATCTACGTAGTCCCCAACTGAATGACATGGCCCATCATACCTGGTGCTATATGCTTTACCATTAACATCAAAAAATGTTGGGGCATAAAAGACGGCTCCTCCCCTGGCTTGGCAAAAGGTGGGACCTGGTGCCTTTCGGTAGGTCTCGTCAAATCCCAACGACTGACCAGACAATAATCCAAATGACTTTGGTGTGACGTACTCAGCAATCAAATATGGTTCACCAGTAGATGCATTGTGCAAATATCCTGCCCATAAGTTACTACCGTTTGCAAAAGTCAGTTGCAACTTCACTTCCAAAGTTTGATTCTGGAGTGCATAGTAATTGTAATAGTCTGCACATGACACACCAGGACCATAATCAGCTCCATTCTTGCAGTGTGGATGTGTAGAGTAGATCCCTTTTCCGAACCCACTAAAAACTAATCTATTCGAAGCCAGCTTTTCAAACTGAAGGCCAATATAACCAGCATCTCCGCTCTCAAAGAAAAATTGAAAGGCATAATAGTATTGGTTAGCAATAGTAAGAGGAAAAATAGAGTGTATAGCACGGACGTAACTGGATGGATTTCCATGGACACTAGATGGGGAAAGCCACAGGAAGTCTTGCATAGGTGTCACAAGATACCCTGGTCCATGGTAGGTAGAGTTTCCAAAAATTGGCAGCGCCCAGCAACCAGCTGCAAATAAAAAGCATAGATAATTAAAGTAGTTCATTTTTGATGATTCAATCTATTAAAGTGCTCCGAGAAGGCACCTTTATATCCTTCATTCTGAAGAAAACTACTGACGCTGGGTGTGTGGCCTTCCATTACTCATAAGTTCTATGGACAATAGCAGTACCGCATTTTGGCAACTATTCCACAAAGCACTATAGTTGCGCATTTAGCCGGCCAATCTATACAATAAGTGATATGATTGACTGCAAAGTAGGTACGCCTCAGATTTTAATATGTGTTGGTGTAGCTGTTTATCGTCTTAAATTACTCGTGAAATTGCTGTTTACTTTCCGAAATCCCGAAATGATCTTAAAGTGTGCAGACATTGGGTACCTTTGGTGCAAACACATGTAATTGAATTATACACAATAATGGATTGCGTACAGGCAACGCAAGAAGATCCAACATCAAACCTCAATCTGGGCCGCATCCTGAGTCGGCACAACAATGATACGAAGTATGAAGGTATTTTAAAAGAAGAAGAACATTACGTCATTTCTTGAGTGGTCTGTTCCTTTATGGTAGCATGATATGGTGGCTAGACCATATCTAGCTGCATTAACAAAGATGGAAGTGGTCGGTGGTTGAGGCTCTCGTCATGAACTCTTGCACGTCCTTGTTACACTAAAGCTGGGTACAGATTTGCGACGCAAAATGATTTAAAGCCTGGCTCAGGTGATACAAACCCATACCATAGCTTACATCTTCCTTTCTGTCATCCCACATAGATTTAGGACTAGAAGCTTTAAATAACCTTCCCTTGAGGTACTCAGAACCGAAACGATCCTACATTTTTCGCAGCCATTTCCATATTTGGCAAATAGAAGTATTGATGGACTTTGACTGTACTACCTAGGCTTGTTGAGGGTAATCGCTCGGGGTGTAGATTCCATTTCTGTTCTCTACCCACTCACTGTTTGGTCCAACTATTGTCTGATAGTTGGACTTCCCAGGTGGAGTGCATTTGTCAACGTAGTTGTAAGCACTGGCATATACGCCGTCGTACTTAGTAGCATACGGATTTCCTTGAGCATCAAAGATGGTTGGAGCATAAAAGACTGCACCACCTCTTGTGTAGCACTTCTGGGGTGGGGGAGAAGCTCTGTAGGTTTCATCAAAGCCGTAGGTAAGACCAGTTAATAACCCAAATCTTGCTGACGTGACGTAATCAGCAATAAAAAATGGCACTGCACTTTCAGCATTGTGTAAATATGCTGCCCATAAATGGCTTCCATTAGAATAAGTTTCCTCTAGTCTTACCTCCAAAGTTTGGTTGTCGAATGCGGAGTAGCCATAAAAGTTGGCGCACCCAGTTCCTGGTCCACCATCGGCGTTTGATGCACATAATGGGTTGTTGGAGTGTGCTCCTTCCCCAAATACACTAAAGACCAAACGGTTCAATCCCAGCTTTTGAAGTTGGAGGCCGAGGTAGCCAGCATCACCACTCTCAAAATGATACTCAATTGCGTAAAAGTGTTGGTCCGAATCAGTAAGAGGATATATTGTATGATTTAATCCGGTGTAGTTGGATGGATTGCCAGGAGTAACTGCAGGCGAGGTCCATTTCCAGTCAAGGGCAGGGTCACTCACAGTTCCTTCCCCAACATAAGTGCTATTTTCTCCCCAAGTTGGCAGCGCCAAGCAAGTTCCTGCAAAAAGTATGTAGAAAAGATTTAATGCGTTCATTTGATGCTGCACATAAAAGGCTTAGAGCCAACTATATATAGCTACGCAGTTGTGAGCTCGGAATGGTTGTAGAATTGTAACGTTCTCACAAAGCGATGATCGCAGTTGTGCAGCAAGTCTACCCGTTTCCCAATAAAATATTTTTTGAGAAAAGCTGTCAACTTCAAAATGGAAGGCTTAGAGGTGATTGTGAAAACTTCTTTTCAACAAAAGCCGTTGCACAACCGTGGAGAATGAACTTGCAACATCAAATAGGCAGCCATTTGCTAGTGGGCACCTGGGTGTGCTATCATTGCATCTTTTAGGATGACAGAGGAAATATCCAATCATAATAAGGGATGAAATCGTACGGTTAAGAGATTACAACTTAAAATTAGTGGATATGCTTCGTTCTCTCATTTAGGATTTATTCTCCCAAAAAATAGTTTTCAGAAGCAAAACCTTAGTGGCATAAAAATGCCGAGCTTTTTACTAAACCAAAGCCTTTGATGTGATAAATATACCGCATCGGCGTAACCCATACACAGCACTATCTAATTGAATTATGGCAACTCAGATTCCGAAACTTCTCGGGTATAGTGGCCAACGTGCGCATATTAAAATCCAACAACAGAATTGCATGGACGTTACAACTCCAGCTAGTATTTCAAAGACTTTTGAAAACTAATGACATTGGCTTTAGGAGCTGGTTGCTTTGACAAGTTTTGCCGCACCATTACTCCATGCGATCACAACATGCGCTCATATGCACGGGTCAGTTATAAATGAGCTTGGATTACAGAAGCACAATTGCTTTCGAGAGTGTTGATTTTCTCTTTTAACGTTATTTCGTGGAATCCTACTATGATTTTACTTTGCCCATGGAGTAAACATATGGTTTAATATTTAGCTGATATCTTTAGATTCGAAAAGAGATGAAACACGCTTTGGAATTTGCAGCCAATTCAATTGATGCATACAACACAGTTGGAAGCTCAGCTATAGCTCATAAAGTGGCTTAAGTTTCTCAAGGACTAAATGCTGGATACCCTGCTGGAGTGTAGATTCCGTTTCTAGTTTCAATCCATTCCCTATTCGGACCGACAATAAACTGATAGTTTACCTCTCCTTTAGGAGTACAAGGGTCCGTGTAGTTGCCTACGCCCGAATAAAAACCACCGTATTTGGTGGCATAAGATTTGCCCAGTGCATCGTAAAACGTAGGAGCATAGAAAATTGCACCACCTCTAGCGTGACAATGTTGTGGAGGTGGAAGACCTCTGTAAGTTTCGTCAAAACCTATAGAACTTCCTGCCAAGAGGCCATACCTCTTTGTAGTGACGAACTTGGCAATTAAGTAGGAACCTGCGGTGTCTACATCAACCAAGTAGCCTCCCCATAAGTTACTGCCATTAGTATACAGTTGTTCCAACTTGACTTGAAGAGTTTGGTTTTGAAGTACTTCATAGTTGAAATAATTAGCACAAGAAGCACCAGGACCTCCATCAGCACCAGGACTGCAGTTTGGATGATACGAAAAAGACTCATTGCCAAAGATACTAAAAACCAAACGGTGGGGTGCCTTTTCTTGCAATTGAAGCCCAATGTATCCTGCGTCACCACTCTCAAAGTAAAATGTGAGTGAATAGTAGTACAAGTTTGATTGAGTTAATGGGTAAATAACGTGCTGTATTCCTGCGTAAGTTTTTGGGTTTCCAGGAGTCGACGCTGGGGACGACCAAGAGAAGTCCTGTTGGGGTTCAATAACAGTGCCAGGTCCGACATACGTGCTGTTTTCTCCCCAAGTTGGTCCAGCACAAGCAATAGCAATAATCTGTAAGAGTGCAAGGTGTATAGCAATCATTTTTTTGGGGAAAGGAAAACGCTAAATGATCTACACGACTCTTTATTCTTTTGCAACCTGTTCGTTGCCCTGACTGGATTTTCCGTTAAAGACTTGTCCTGCGCAATGACGGATAAAAGTATAGCCTGGGTTATGCAGCGAGCTGCCTGGCAACTAATAGCAAGAACTTGAAGTGGTGGTAAGTCGGAACTACGCCGCAAACCATTTTGGTACCTTTACTTCGAGTCAGACCACCGTTGCGTCTGAAGTATGTATCTTGTATCATCTGCACAACGGTAGCGCAGCGGGACGCTTTTCAAAGTGCCCCAGCGACAATGGAATGAAACCCCATTTTGGATACGACTCTCCTGATACCGCCGCTGTATTTTGCTTTACTTTCCGAGGATAAAGTCTGGATTTTTGTCGGTTCAGCTTGGTTTGTAATTATTACAGTTTTTATTATTAAGGGATGAAATAGAGTGGTTAAGAGACTCAACTGGTGTGACACCTATTCTAAGACTTGTTGGTCGACAATTTATTGCAACTTTGGTTGATAGACGCAGTGGCTTCTTTCTAAGGACCAGTAAGGCCTATTAAAAATTAGCTACTTTTCGTAATTGCGCTATAATGCTACTGCTGCTGCACTGCTTGACACAGAACTGTACGAATAAGTGAGTCCAAAATTAGTTCTGTTCCTGTGCATAACGAATGCGTAATGCATATAGTTGAAAAGTGACATATAGTAAAATATGCGGCACACCTTATTCGAAAATTATCGGGTATATTTACCCTTACTTTAGACAATAGCATGGCATTGCCACCGCTTTCTTCCCCATTACTAAATCAGTTCTGTTGGGCATATCCACGTGTAAGTGGGGGAACTGTGAGCCTTTGCATTGCTCAATTTCAGAGGCTTTCCCAGACTGAAACCTCGTTACATTGAGCAGCTAAAGCCCAGCCTACATTGGCCCCTTTAGTCGTATATTTATCTATTGCGGTAATGCTATACTAGTCCCCCTTCTGGAAAAGTGACTGACAATAAGCAATACCAAATTGAATCCTCCCAAAATGAAAAATGGAGCTACTACCCAAGTATCTGTCCAAGACCCTCCTATCTTGGTGATCACCAAGATTCCAATACCTCCACAAAAACTATACAAACCACTTAAACTGCCTATGCTGTACGAGTTCTTGACACTTCCTAGCAAGCTCATACTTGTAATGATGGTTGCAATTTGCGACATTCCAATTAAGCTCACCATGAGAAAGCAAGTAAAGTTCCGAGGATCACTATCTTTCTCAATCACATAGCATAACCCAAAATTACCCAAAACACCCAACAATGCAGCAACGATATTAGTGTTGACCTGACCGATTTTTCCATCTATTAACCAACCCCAGATCGGAGAAGACACCAAGGCAATGGTTTGTGCAACACCTGTGAGAATGGCTGCAAATATGTATCCGTCATTACAGTCGTCCTTATCGAGAACTTCATCACATTTGCCGATTTTAGAGTAGTGCTTGTACACCAATAAGGGAATAAATACTGAGGTGGTAACAGTGGTTCCTCTTGCAACAAATGAACCTAAGTATGCCAACCTCACGTGAGGGTCCTTTCTCGATATTTCAAAGATCTTAAAGATCTCTTCATAGTGGAAGGTATCTTCAAACACCTCATGACCAGCCTCTTCTGCCAACTCAAGTCCTTTCTTTGAGTTGTATGTGAAAAACCAGACAACAAGAAATGCAAGAAACGCAAAGACACCAACAAGAACGTATGTGTCCTTCAACGCGTTCTTTAACAGAGTATCCAAGTAGTCACTCAATTCCACGGGTAATGGCAAGAATGCACTGACAGAAAACACAGCCCCTAACCCGGTACTTAACCCGACCAATGCAGAGAAATGGCCGTTCTTGGGTGGAGCAGCCTTGATAGCCCTCGAGCCTTCGCCTCCCTCTAGCGGTTCCCAATGGGTTCCTTCCTCGACATCACGTCCCACTCTGCGAGGCTCTTCGTCAACAAGAGGTGTCTTGCGAGACAATTCGGGGCTCTCCGTCTCTCTTCCAGCCGTCAGGGGTTCGTGTTCTACGAGCGGCTCTGCCTCCTCCTCACGCCCAAACTCTGGGGTATCAGTCACCATTGGATCCTCAATTGTATCAATAACACCACCCCAAATCTTCTGTATGTAAAAGTCGGAATGGGATAACTCATGGAGTAAGACGGGAATCATACTCATACACCCACAAACCCCAATTGCAAAGAGCCCTCTCCAAACATATAACCCCACCACCAGCTTAGTCATCTGTCCGTATCCTACAAGACTGATACTAAGGAAAAGAAAACTCAACTTTTGGATTACTTTATGGCCACTCACATGGTAGCTCAGGCTGGAGATGTAATCACACGCAAGTCCAAGGAGCGGACTAATGAGAATGGCTATAAGCTCGTCATAAAACCCCAAATCGCCAACTAGTCTCCCAATCTCTTCCTTGGGAATGCCGAGGACTTTACTTAAAAAGAAGGGTTGCGACAGCAGCAAGAACACAATGACCGCTACACATGCAAATCCCGTGAAAAGGAACGATAGAAAGTGCACAACGCTGTAGTTGGTGTGCACCATGTTTGGCGTTTCCGAAACGGAGATTCTGATTTCATAATGATATAGTCACGTGAGCCATGTCAGATTAGCGAATCACGTGAATTCGACCGGATGGGTTAATGGCACAGGCAGTACGTCTATGAAGGATTGAGGTTGAACTATCGAGTGTGGCAGTCACAATAACATGTATTTGGTTGCTTTGCACCTGCTTAGGTTGCTCTAGTTGCTGTTGCATTGCGATTTTGTGCTAACAAGAGTCCTCCCCCTAGCCCTAAAATGGCCCTATTCAAAGCCCTGCTCTGTAGGAGTAGCAATCTTGGCTTTGGACCGTTGTTTTAGTACTGCTTTCTTTGTTTGTTGCACGTCACGTTGGTATTTATACGTACATCTTCAGTGTGTCAAGCAATTGTGGAGAAGAACACGTGATCTCATAATAACCAAAACATACCGAAGGTCCTTCCCTCAAGCAACCTTCCTTGATTACAAATTGGCCCAATTGTGTATAAAAAGGCTGCTGTTCCCTCTTTGGATTGCATTTACTCTCAACCAGATATGAAGAACTCCACTACTGTTGATTTACCACTCCACGATGGTTACAAGATCCCTGCGCTTGGGCTTGGTACCGTTCCTTCTGAAAGAGACTTTGAAGTCAAAGACCAGGTCATTGCTGCAGTGAAGGCCGGATACAGACACATTGACACTGCATGGTACTACGGAACAGAAAAGTTCATTGGAAAGGCGTTAACCGAGTTGTTTGAGCAAGGAGTCGTCAAGCGTGAGGATATTTTCATCACCACCAAGGTTTGGCCAGACCATCACGACAAAGTCGAGCAGTCTATCAACGAGTCGTTGCAGGACTTGGGGTTGGATTATGTTGACTTAGTCTTACAACATTGGCCATTGTGCTTTGACAACAACATTCCACAAAAGGAGCCTGGTCAACCAAGGGACAAGGATGGAAACATTGCCTTTGCTGATGATCCTGCAGGCGGAACTAAGTACATTGACTTCTACCAGAGATTGGAAAAAGTCAAGGATACTACCACCAAGGTCAGATCCATCGGGGTTTCTAACTATAGTCTTGAGCGTCTTCCCAAGTTATTGGCTGTGGCCAAGCACAAGCCTGTGGTCAACCAGATTGAGTACCACCCACAATTGCCACAAGAAGATTTGATTGATTTCTGCAGAAAGAACGATATAGTGGTCACTGCCTACTCTGCCTTTGGCTCCACTGGTGCCAAGGTCTTAAAACTTCCTTTGGTTCAGCAATTGGCAAAGAAGTATGAAGTCACAGAAAACGAAATCATCATTGCTTATCACGTCTTGGAGGGGCGTGCTGTTATCCCTCGTTCTTCCAACTTAGAAAGAATTAAGACTATTATCAGATTGCCTCCATTGACAAAGGATGAGATTCACGAACTTTATCAAATTGGTGAAAAGAATCCAAAGAGATACATTAACGATGAATGGGGCGGAGAATTGGGTTTCAAGTGGTGGGAGCCTAGAAAGTGACTCACAAACTATATTATATGTACGTATTTGTAAATGTATTTCCAGGAAATGGATGTAGATAACGAAGTTGGCGATGCTGGACATGATCGGACGCAAACCTCTGCAGGATATATACGAAATTTAAAATAACTGTATTAAACTGGTAAAAAATAGGGGAGCTACTTTGTTGACTTTGTTGACTTTGTTGAAGGTTTCCTACCAGCGGCCACAGTTCAGAAACTTACCGATTAAACAACTCAACATCTTGTACTTGCCAGAAGCGAAATAGATGCTGCGCATTTGACAGTACCAGATTGCACAATATTCGCAAAATAGCAAGTAAAGAGCACTCTCCTTATTCTCCTTACTCTCTTTGTAGATGCATTTCGTTACGGGTACGGCATTGTAGTTATCTCTGTGTGCCTACCCAAAAACATTTGTTGCCAGACGCAGGGACATCATGCAATGGCGTGCACTAAGGTGGGCCTGCATGAGAGTGCGAGATGCGTGTTTTAACACGGACGATTTGCAACCATGCCCAATTTCACAAGTGAGTCACAGCTGAAGTATGATTCAGATTAGAATAACCCCCACAACCCTGAATTGTTGTGCAGCAGTACAAAACATGTGGGCGGTTCTACGCTACTACTTTTTGCTTTTTTAGTCCTGCAACACAGGTCCTTTTTTCTTCTGCAGCTCTTCTTAACACGTACGATTCCGCAAACCAAACCGAAACCAAAAGCTAAACTATAATCCCAGCAAGATCAAACAAGAGGAGAAGAAGGGAGGAGGCAGTGAATTCAAAAAAGAATGCGCAAACCCGGAATCGAACCGGGGGCCCAACGATGGCAACGTTGGATTTTACC